>ML803975.1:70019-84073 GCA_009831015.1 Picea engelmannii | reverse complement strand
TTTATTTCTTTTCCTTAATTTCTGTCACAGTTCATTGAATGCATTCTACAGTTTGATTACCACACAATTAATCATGCTTAATTTCTTTAACTGATTTTTCTTTATAATCTTTAATCATTTATTCAATTAGGGTCGTTACAATCGAGGTGACATTGGGTGGGATAGGTTCCTGTTACGCTAGTTTGGACCTCTATCTTATAGCCATTTGACCCAGCTACAAACTGTGCAATAACACACCCTTTTCACGAAACAATCTACCATAGCTCGATGGGATTCTAACCAATCCATTCCAATTATTAGGTCATACGTCCCTAGAGCAGTGACGTACACCTTCAACCTAGTAGTACACACTCCTAGGTCTACTAGAAAATTATTGATGCTAGGTTTTACTACTTGTTTTCCCCCCGAATCCATCTCTACCTGTTTAAAGTCATCGTTCTCATAGGGTGCCAACCCACACTTTTCTAATGCACAAGGTGAAATGAAACTATCTATAGCACCATAATCAAATAAAATTTTAACATTGACAGAATTAGCATACCCACCGTGGATTGATGTTTTACCTTGCGATTATTAACCTTTGCATAAATATGGTGGCTACTAATCACTCTTCCCATCGGGGCCTTTCCTTATCTATGCACAAAGCCTGATTGTGACTCTGGATAGTCACACTGGTAATGGGGTCCTCCAAACCCCCAACAAGTAACATGAGATGGAACCTGCACACTACCCTATGACGGTCCTTGAAATGATTTCCTTCCCCTGGAACCCCTGCCCATACTTGTTGCTCCCTGAGGAGGTCATGGACCTACCTACGTCAATGGCGATGAGTGGGATGATGCACTCCCTGCCATTGAAATACCTATTGTAACTGCTTTAGGAGTGACTCTATTTCCATAAGGAGGTGGCCTAGAGCTTCCTCCCCTGGAGAAAGTCCTAGGGGCCTTCCCCACCAATCCCAGATGTTGTGGAATAGTTGACCTCATACCTCCGTTTAAGCTCATATGCTCCTCTGCGTAACGAGAATTTTCAACTGCTTCAAATACTAATGATGGTTTCCACATCTGTACCATGGCCCTTATCTTAGGGTTTAACTCGTACACAAAACGTTCTAATTGTCGTTGATTGGTATCCATGTACGAGACATATTTTACTAACTCCATGAACCTTATCTCGTACTCTTCCACAGTCCCGTTTCCCTGAATTAGAGCATGAAATGCTCATACCTGTTGTTCCTTGTAGTAAGTAGGAAAATATTTCCTCCGGAACCATTCCTCAAAAATCTCCCATGAGACGATGTCTGGGGTAAGGTGCAAATGACTCTCCAGGTTACCCCACCAGTTCAAGGCATTGTTTCTCAACTGAAATATTTCTATATTCACCTTTGATGTGGAAGCATAGTCTCTTAAGGCAAAACATCACGTCATTCCTTCCAACCATGCCTATGCACGTTCACTTGCATGCCCCTAGCAAAATATGGGAGTTTGATCTTCTATAGTTATTTGGTGATGTCCCTTGGTGGAGGACCTCCCTCTGAGTCCCTCGACACTTCAAGGTTACCCACTCCAAAATGTGGGGGTTCCACTTCGACCTACACTGACTAACATCGCTTTAATGTCTCATTAATAAACTCTAAAGAGAACAAAATGAGAGCTAATTCAAGCAATGGTGGTGGCAACGCCGACGTTGGTGGTCCTTGCGATGATGCCCGTCGGCCTCGATTTCCCTAATTCTTAACCATATTGAATAATTGAGTTTGCATCAACCAAATGCTTATCAGGGAAAAGTTTAAGCATTCCACATTTGCTCAAACTTATACTTGCAAACATAGGGTTAGGGGTAAGTTTCTTATACTTGTATGTAATCAAACATTACTCCTATAAGGTGAGTGGCCAAAGGTCAGGGTCAAAATCCTCTAAGCTTGTTAACTTGTTCGGGTAAGTTGCTAACCCTCTTGCCTTGCTACATAAGCTAGCATTGTGGGGCACTCGTCAATTACCCTTACTTACCTGTTTAATCAAGCATCTAACTCTTTTGTGTATCAACATGCACCACTCATGTTAATCCTCTGATAATATTATTTGTAATACACTAAATCTCATAATTATCTTTTTATTAATTATTAGCATTAATTTACATAGATCAATTATCTCTAGTTAATTCATGAACATTAATTAGTTAAACACTCTTCCATTAAAATATGATTATAATTCCTGTAGATTTGACTCTTAAATATGTATATAAACCCCTCTTTATTAAATATACATTTTATAACCATAAATAATTTATTTATATGTCTAACCATGCATTATACATTTATAACCATAAAATACTTTATTTATATACTTCAAAATTTATTTATATATAATTTAAATCAAAATTATTATATATATAACAAAGTAATTATATATAATAATATTTATAAAAATTAAAATAAATTAAAAATCAAATCAAATAAACAAACAAATAAATGGAATTATAATTCACTTAAATAAATTATAGTAAAAATAGATGCAAAACAATACAGGGTCAACACGAGGACTTGCATGCCCACGTGCCCCTCCCCCCCACCTTCCAACAACAAAAGATCAATACTAAAACCCCCCCCGCTTTGCTCCCTCATTTAGTTTGTTAGGGTTTTGGTTTATTCTTTCTGAGCGGATGTGCATAGGGGCGATCATTGTTCGAGATTCAATCCCATAGAACCCAAAGCTTTCTTTGTTGCTGATATTTTCTTTGTAGTGGTCTTCCTGGTTCGTTGGGGAGGGCATTGCCGCCATGGGTGGGAGACCCAGCTAGGATGACGATGCATAGTGCATGGACTTGTGCCCTGTGGGCTCTTATCCTCGTGGTTTGGCACTGGTGGCAGAGATGGGTAGTGCACTGCCACTTCGTGGGATCTCTTCCTCATGGCTTGGGTGCTTGGTCTTGGTTGTGACTTGTGCTGGTGGACATGCAGTGAAAAAAGAAACGCCCCTTGTGGGCTCTCTTCCTCGTGGCTTGACGCTTGGTTTCTGGGTTGGCGAAGGTGCTGGTTATGGTCAAAATGTGTGGTGCAAGGGTATGGCCTATGGGATTTCTCCCTCGATGCCTCATACTTGGATGTGTAGTGAAAAAATAAATGCCCCTTGTGGGCTCTCTTCCTCATGGCTTGACGCTTGGCTTTTGGGCTGGCGGAGGTGTTGGTTATGGTCAAAATGCGTGGTGCAAGGTTATGGCCTATGGCATTTCTCCCTTGACATCTCACACTTGGACGCGCAGTGCAAAAATAAATGCCCCTCCTGGGCTCTCTTCCTCGTGCTTGGTCGGTTTGTCTTGGGCGCTTTGGTATTAACTGGTTGTTTGGTGCTTAACTCATGGATATAGTTGGAAATTGGGCTTTCCCCAAGTGGGCTCCTCCTACATGATGCTTGGACAAGCCTTGGTGCTGGGATTTGTTTTTTCAACACTTGGTATCAAGCTTTGGTATTGTGTGTTGGTACATAGACTTGGAGATTGGGCTAGGCCCAATATTTTTTTTTGTTTATATTATTACATTTTTTGTATATATTATTGCATTTTTTTGTTTATGTTATTGCATTTTTTTTTGTTTACAACTTATGCAAGTCATCATCTTGATGACATTTGCAATTTACCGATGGTTGTCCAATTTGGGTAAAAGGGTCAAAGGTGACCATTTGCAAAGGTGCACAAAGGTCTTCACGTTATCATTTGCTTGTGGCTGGAACAAAGATGGAAGAATGGAATAGGTTTGCAGGGCTCCTTCCTGCTACCTTTCACCTAATTAATAATTCTCATATTTGTTTTTTGGGTATTCTCTATAAGAGTTATTCTAGGGTTTCTTAGTGGTAATTTCAGGGTTTTGAGGGGTATTTTAGGGTTTTCTGGGTTATTTGTACTCATTATTAGGACATCGTGTCTAAATTTATGTCTTAAGGTGGGTAGTCCCTAGGTTTCAGTTTTGAAACCGGGCTCTGATACCATTTGTAAAGCCTTTTATTTCAGGGCCTCAAAAAAATAAATATCTCCTACTGTAATGACTGCAATTTAGTTCATGATTTTCTTTCTAGAAGGAATATACTGGTAAATAGATAACATAATAGCAACAACAACATACTAACAACATAATAACGACAAATCAACTAGTAAAATACATAAAATACATACCTAGACCTGCAGGTTCTGGTTGATTTAGCCCCTTGCTCCTTTTCTCTTGTTCTTTCCCAAACTGCCCAAACTGAATATTTACCTCCCATCCAACTAGGAACAACCTCTCTGACTCCCTAGCTCCAGGAATCCTTGTAGTTTCCTGGCCCTGAGCCCAATGTTCCCAACAACAGCAGTGCCCCTGTAAAAGTTCCCCAAAACAATCTTTGTCCTCCAATTTCCTCCTTCTTCCCCCTCTCTTTCAAAACTTCCTCCTTGCCTTCTTCTTCCAGAATTTTTCCCAAAAGCCAGACCCCCTTTCGAGTCCTCTCCCCTCTTCCTTATCCCCCTCTCTCGAATCCCTCTCCTTCATTCAATTCCCAACTGCCTTATCCCCTTATTAATTCCCTCACCTACCATAATATAATAAAATAGTAAAAAGATTCATTGTATTTAATTTAATAATTAATTAAATTTAACTTAGCAACTTTGATGAATAAAAATCAATAAGGTTGTTACAGAAACTAAACACCAAGTAATATTATCCTAGTGTGAGGGAAAAAGAACAAATAGAATAAAAATAATTTTCTCTGGCTGGCATAACAGGAACTGCATAATTCGTTTAGGAGCCCAATAGAAGATAGATTACTATATCCTTCCAGTTCCGCATTGCCCGGATGGATATGTAAGAGCCGGATATGTCGCTAAGAAAGGGGGTCGTGGCACGGCAAAATGTGATCCTCTGGTTTCTCGTAGTAAAAATAGAATCAATAGGTTCGGTTTCTCGTAGTCGAAATGCCTACCTCCATAAAAGATAGATGTCTGGTGGAGACATGACACAAATAGAATTAAAAAAACAAGAATTTGGGTGTTTGCAAGCTAATTTGGAACTATTTTCAGAAAACATAGACACTTTTTATCGCTTCCTCTACCCGCTGAGATATATCAATATATCATATCAATTGGCATATATTAACCGAAAGTTAACTTCGAACTAAATTTCATATATATCGATTGATATATATGACATATGATCAATATTGATGAGTAGTAACAACCAATATAATATTGATCCATCCATAATAACATTACATCCATGTCATCGCCAATCATGGTGAAGACACCATTAAAATAAAAGACAACAAGCCCACTGACCATGACCCATGTGATACCATTTGACATATATTTCGATTGACATATGACCATGATAGATGTTGTTTTATATCTACTGAGAGATGGATGCCAAAATTGTATCAAATGATATTACCTAACATTGACTAAAAGGATATAGTATGTTGATCAATATTTTACTCTATGTCAATTGATATTAAAAACAATATCAATAGATAATTTCTATCAATATGAAGAACAATATCATGGATATTTTGGTAGTGCATTCAACTCATTATGAGGGGCTTGCAATTTAATTATTTCAAGTGAACATATTATCTCAAAGATTATAGGAGTTGAGTGTGTTATTCTTGAAGAAATTGTTTTCTGAAATCTAAAATCCATGACTTTCTAAAATTTCACAAAAGCCAATTATGTTTATATTTTCTAGATTTGAGTGTGTTATACTTGAAGAATTTGCTTTCTGAAATCTAAAATCCACAACTTTCTAAAATTTCACAAAATCCAATTATGTTTATATTTTCTAGATTTTCCAACCACTATAAGAAATTATCAAGAGTAGTGGAAAGTCTTTCACACCTAGTATAAGATATGGCACAAAATTTCGAAGGTGTTCATACAAATTTCTCTAATGAGGATGAGAATCATTAAAGCCTGGTGAACTATCTCAAAACATTGGAGGGTGATGAATACTCTCTTGGTGGTCTGTTGGCAACCACACATAATTTTTTGATATTTAACACTTTCGAAAGAAATTACACTTTCTGTAGCTTCCATCACCTCAAATTTGTAAACAATTTTCTGAGTTTCGAAATGATTGATTAAATCTCACCTTATTAATCTTTATTGTTTTCATTTTTGTTTGTTTTATTTTTAATTCATGACTGTAAGCATGAATTAAACATAAAACTTGGCTTGGTTTAATAATTTTGTGCCTTGGCAATATATTTTTAAAAGCCACCCATATGTAATTAAAATTCAAATCTTATCAAATGTTTGATTAATCCATTATTGAATTTTTGTTTTAATATGGTTGCTATGAATTCAATGGTCCGATGGTTAAAATGTTAATACTCTTCTCATGAATTGTTTTGATGCATGAAGAATCTTGGTTAAAATGTTAATACTCTTCTCATGAATTTAGCGGTCATATCAACATTCATGCCAATGAGTACAGACCTACTGTACTTGCATTTTCTCCTTACCTTGCTGGCTCAAAACATTAACGAAGCTATTCATTATCTACATAGGGTTTTGTACTCTATAGGTTTCGACACTCATCATGAGAGATGGTAAGGGATTTAATGAACTCACTGGTTTTCATTCTCACCATTTATCCTATCCGAGTTATGATAACCCCCAGGCTCTGCTATTTTCATACTTCCACTCTTCGTTCAGGCCCATTTCTATTGCTTGCACGTTGGGGATATAAAACCATTCCGAGTGATTTCTGTTGCATCCTTGTTACAGTGGTCATGGAACCCGTCGTTCGTATAGAGTCGAGCGGATGCCATGCCTTACAATCCCATGACGATGCTATTGATGATCTAAATGATCATGGATGGGATATATTCCTCAAAACATTTGAGGATTATAATCTCCAGGTTGCAAGGGATTTCTCACAAACCTTTGACGGTTTTAGAGCCAAGATTGGAGACATACAATTAGAATTGACAGAGGATTTCGTGAGAAAAGCAACAGGGCTCCCATCAAAGGGCGAGAGGTGGTTTAAAAAATCCAGAATAGAATAGGTCCCATGGAGTTTGTTTATGACCTCCCATAAAACCACTTGCTGCATAAAAGGTATTCCTATCGCTCTGTTAAAACCTAGATGGCATAGTTTTCTATTAATTATGAAGCAATTTGTTACGTGCGAAGGTCGATACTGTCTGGTTTTTCTATACCATATCCGTTTTCTTATGAATTTCATAGGTTTCGAGATAGATATGCCCTTTTACCTACTGATGAGTCTCTACAAGATGTCCAAGTGTTACAAGCGACAGGGTATCAATTCAAACCTGTTCCACCATGGACTTGTTAAAATTTTGTTGGTGTATCATCTGTCGAACATAGGTGATAGTTGGGAGACCTTTCTGATGAGAAATGGCTTCGCCCAGGCTGAACCTATAGCCAATACTCTTTTAAATGCAAACCCTAACTCGGACAAGCCAATGGCTGAAAGCCAATTCGTTAATTCAATTAATGAACCATAGTTTATTGATAAAACCCCTCTATATAAAGGACCACCGTGTAGGTTTTCACCTGCTAGATCTCCAGAACAAGTGACTGTCGAATTGAAGGGAAATGGTCCTCATGTTCCTGTGAACGATTCTAGTTTGAATTTTAATGTTAAATCTGATGACAAGAAACTTTGTACAGGAAGGAAACAACAATGCATAGATTTGGGTTTCAAGAATAAGAAGGTTGATCGCCTAATCTCTAGAAAACTAAGGAACAAAAAGGATACTCATCTGAGCTCGATCGATCCGAACAAGATCGATGAGGTTTTAGACCCTGAGGTAGAGGATTTATTAGCTTGAGAAGATCCAGAAGGTCAGTGTTCCAGGAGGGAGGTTATCACCCATTTTGAATCGTATGATTTCATGACCAATTTACCTCCATGTCTTAAAGGTAAAGAAGAATTTTCGGATATTGGGCACGATCTGAAACAAATAGAAGGTAAGATTGAATCACCCCTGGTCGACTGTGTCTTGCGTCGATCTGCCATCTCCCTGGTACATTGTGATAGCTGTCTCAATTGGGTAGAGTGCTACTATATCGATGTTCCTCTCTTACAGGCCCAAATTAGAACCTTGACTGCTCAGAACGATCTATTGAAGCAAGAGAACCTTGATCTCAAGGAACATACAGAGAGGAAGAATAAATGAATCAAGAGGTCTGGAAACATAGTCATTAAGAATACGACCAGTGTCAAGGAAATTATAAACTCTGAACTTTCTGATCCCTCTTTAGCTAATTTTTAATGGTAAAACAATTTTTTTTTCATTTTATTCATTTCTATTATCTAAGTCAAAATAAGTAGATTTGAATTTTGATTTCATTTACTAAAATTAAGACTGGCTAGTTTGTAGCCAAGTCCCTTTTTAATAATAATTAGTTATTAGTAATTGCTTTTCTAATTTATCAAATTGGTTTTGCTATTCTCAGGAAATGGGAGATTGATAATAATTAGTTATTAGTAATTGCTTTTCTAATTTATCAAATTGGTTTTGCTATTCTTAGGAAATGAGAGATTGTGATGTTGATTGCTTGGAGTAAATACTTTCAATTATACGCTTAAATGATCCGTAGTTTCTCTTTCTTTATGTTTGATAAAACTTTGATTTAATTTTGAACAAACCAACTCTTGTATGAGTGGTTTCCGATTCACTATTTTTGTAATATTACTTGATTTTGGGAGATTCAACTCTATCCCGTGTGATATGAGTATTTGGATCCTGGATTACTTTAAATACTGTTCACTCTTGTAGTGAAAGACATCTTTGATTCAAACGCAGTATGGACATGTAATTCCTAAGAATGTATGGACAAGTTGTTCACATCTCGGTTTTAGACCAGCGTGACACTGTTCCATTATGTTTTGCCTTTTATATTATGGAATATTAATATGTTAAACAACTTTAGTCTTATTAGCATATGATGTTTCATTTTATTCAACACTTTAAATTTTGTCTATAATTTTTTGTTCATATATTGTATCTGTGATCGTTATTTCATTTTAATATCATTGATTTAGGCTTGATGTTAAATTGATGTGTTATATGAATGCTTCATGTTAAATTTCTTTTACTATAAGCACTCATCATTACAAGGTCACCGGATCTATATGTTTATTTTTCTATTCTTATATCCTTGCTCCAAAAATACCTTGAGTTTATTCTGAGAATGTTAGCACAAGCCTGTTACATATTTTGTTGAAATTACTAAGACAACTGAGAGGGGGGGTGAATCAGTTATCACTGTGCTTAAACAATTTTAACAATTAAACCATTTTTAATCTTTCTCCAAGTGACCATCAATATTATACTACATATGGACAACATAAATAATAGCATCACTCACACATAAGATATACACAGAGACAGTTTTTCACGAGGAAACCCATAAAGGGAGAAAACCTCTTCTTCTTTGAAATGATAGGCAGTCTTTTAAGTTATGTATATCATCTATAATTGAGCACCAACTCAATGTGAGGCTACTACCTCTTTTTTACAAGCTGCTACTTCTTGAGAGCACCAACTCTCTTATTTCTCTAGCACCCACTAGAAGGAAGCACCGAC
The DNA here is from genome assembly GCA_009831015.1 of Picea engelmannii. Lineage (NCBI taxonomy): Eukaryota > Viridiplantae > Streptophyta > Pinopsida > Pinales > Pinaceae > Picea > Picea engelmannii. The sequence continues at coordinate 74,495 of ML803975.1, read as the reverse complement.
TCCCTGGTTTCTTTAGCACCCACTAGAAGGAAGCAACAACTCCCTAAGTGTTCCATCACCAACTGGATGGAAGCACCAACTTCCAGTCACACAGGCACCAACCTGTATAACAGAGAACAACAGTTCTCCCTTGCACCACCCTACCACCCTGGTTTCTCTGGCTGCAACCAGATGGAAGCAACAACCCCCTATGTTCAAGCACCCACTTGAACCTCTGAGGAAAACAGTCCTCCCTAGCACCTCCCTACCACCCATATTACAAATAAATGATTGAATAACCAACAACTCTGATAAATCAATTCTTACCACTTCTTCACTGTTCTGCAATTCTTCTCTGCTACACTATTCTTCTGCTTTGCTCATACTTGTCTTGACTTGCTGTCTCTTTCTATCTGTTCTTTCTTTGTCCTTCTCATGCTTTTTGATATGTGCACATTCTGCTCTCTTCCCCTTTTCTCTTCTGTTAAGCTTCTATTCCTTACCTCTGAGCTTTCTTCACACTGCGCATACTATAGTTTTACCTTTCTACAGTTCAACTCATTTTTCAGTCAGAACAACCAACCTCGCATAGTCGTCTCATATATTCTTTTATTCACACACCCTCAACAACTAAATTGCCAATCGATCAAGAATCATGAATCAGTTTTCCTAACTGAATCGTAACTGATCAATTAACTGTGGGGTGAAACAGTAGCCCTCCGATCATATTCGAATTCACCTGCACCGTTGGATTACAAGGAACAAAATGTCTTTCACATTTCGTATTTCGGAAATTCGCGATTTCACATGTCGTGAATTCCTATTGCGAAGCATCTTGACTCTCCAAGTTTCGATCCCCGAAATGGATCCAGATCAACGGTCCACAAAACTTCATAATCTGATCCCTTCTTTTCCCAATCAAACGATTGACGGGATTTTGGCGTTTTTCCCTTTGAGTCTTCGAGACTCACAATAGTCCCTTTCGGCATTTCGCAATTTTGTATGTTGCGAATTCCTAAAACTCCATGTTGCGATCCCCGAAACTCCATGTTGCAATTTCACATTTCGGCATTTCGTGATTTCAGCAATTCTTGTGATGAGATATCTTGACGCTCCATGTCGCAATCCCCGAAACTCCGAAGAAAGATCTTACCTGGACTAGCTTCGATCATTTTGGCATTTCTCATTTTGGCATTTCACGATTTTTCATTTCGACATTTCACAATTTCGCATGTCGCGAGTTCGAGAGGTTAGGGAACCTCATTCCTTTGAATTTCTAGTCAGTGAAATGATGATCTTCCGCCACGTTTCCTATGGCCCCAATGGTCTTGATCTTATCGTAATTTCAAAACTTCACAGGTCTTTGTTGTGTCTGATCAACGGTCCAGATCAATCCTCGATCCGATGGCTAGGATTATTTCGCGAATTCACTAATTCGGGATTTCAGCGTTTCGCATTTCGCGACTTTGGGACTCCTATGGTGAAGTGTTTCTACACTTCCAACTCCCGGTATCTGAAACTCCAATTTTCCGGTCTGCGAAACTCCGAAATGGAGTGTGCCTGTTTCAGGATTTCGGCGTTTTGCATTTCGCGACTTCGGGACTCCTGTGGTAAAGTGTTTCTACACTTCCAACTCTTGGTATCTGAAACTTTGATTTTTTGTTCTGCAAAACTCCGAAATGGAGTGTGCCTATTTCAGGATTTCGACATTTTGCATTTCGTGACTTCGGGACTCCTGTGGTGAAGTGTTTCTACACTTCCAACTCCCGGTATCCGAAACTCCGATTTTCTGTTCTGCGAAACTCCGAAATGGAGTGTGCCTATTTCGGGATTTAGGCATTTCGCATTTCGGGATTTTCTGCCATGCGATCATTGTTGCGCTGCTGGTCTTGCCACTTTCTCTTGTTCATCATCGTCGGGCTGAGCTTGCCATCAATGACAAACAAATACTCTGCCTTTTGTCTGCCCATAATAATTATGCCAACAATCTCCCCCTTTGGCATTGATGGCAACCTTGAAGAACATCCAACTATACCATTGTAGCATCCTTGAAATTACTGAAGAACATCCAACTATACCACTGTAGCATCCTTGACTGTAGCATCCTTGAAATTACTACACTTTCTCCCCCTTTGAAATCAATGTCAAAGAAGAAACACTCTCCCCCTGAGTTGTTGCAGAACATACTCCCCCTGTCAACTATGAGTAATTTAGAAATACAACATATATTCAATAAGGACTCCCCCTGACTAGGTGAACAAATTAGACGAAAGAAGTTATAACCCCCATATTTTAACGAAGATATCCAAAAAGGGTCGCTGCTAATAGTTTAGTAAAGATATCAGCTATCTGTTCTGTGGCAAGGATATAATTCAGCTGAACAACTCTATTTGTAACTTGTTCTCTGAGAAAATGGTATTTTATTGGGATATGCTTAGTCTTGGAATGAAGAACAGGATTATTGGAGACACTAATGGCACTGGTGTTATCACAGTGAAGTGGAATGGGATCAGTGTAAGTTACCTTCAAATCTGCAAGAGTTTGTATCATCCATAAAATCTGAGTGCAACAAGTAGCAACACCAATGTACTCTACTTCTCTAGTTGATAAGGAAATAGATCCTTGCTTTTTACTAAGCCATGCTACTAATGAGTCACCCAAGAAGAATGTTCCTCCACTGGTGTTTTTTCTCTCATCAACACAGTTTGCCCAATCTGCATCTGAATAAGTAGTTAACTGAAAATTCTAATTTCTGGGATACCACAGACCATAAGTCATTGTTCCCTTCAAGTATTTAAATATCCTTGTGATAGCTACCAAATGACTTTGTTTAGGAGCAGACTGATAACGACCTACCATTCCAATAGCTTGCATTATATCAGGATGGGATGCTGTGATGTACATAAGACTGCCTATCATAGAGCGATATGTCCTTTGATCAAAATCCAGTGAAACATCATTTTTACTGAGCTTGCAACCAACCACCATAGGTGTGCTAACAGGAGAGGAATCCTCCATTTGAAATTTCTTTAACATCTCTTTCAAATATTTTTCTTGAGAAATAAATATTACTACAGAACTCTGTTTTACTTGTGAGCCAAGAAAATATGACAGTTCTCCTATCATGGACATCTCAAATTCTATTTGCATAGAATTAACAAACCACTAGACAGATGATTCATTAGTACAGCCCAAAATAATATCATCTACATAAACCAAAACAACTAGTAAATTATCACCTTCAGACTTAATGTAGAGATTGTTGTCAACAATACCTTTCTTGAACCCTTTGTTTTGTAAAAAATTGTCTAGTCTATAATACCAAGCTCGTGGTTCTTGTTTCAATCCATATAAGGCCTTCTTCATCTTGCAAACATAATTAGGATTATCTGTCAATGGAAATCCTTCAAGTTGCTCCATATATACTTCTTCCTCTAGATCTCCATTAAGAAATGCTAACTTAACATCCATCTGATAGACTTTAAAGTTCTTATGACATGAATAAGCAAGAAACATTCTGATGGCTTCCAATCTTACCACTGGTGCAAAAGTTTCATCAAAGTCCTAACCTTCAACTTGTGCATACCCTTTACAAACCAATCTGGCTTTATTTCTAACAACTTGTCCTTTTTCATTCATTTTATTCTTGAACACCCATTTGGAACCCATTACATTTTTAATTGAGGTCTAGGGACAAGCTCCCAAGTATTGTTCTTCTCAATCTGATCAAGCTCTTCATTCATTGCTTTAACCCAATCATCATGTTGGCTGGCTTCATCAAAATTTTTAGGTTCAGTCATAGATAAAAAAACAACATGAGATTGTTCTGAGTCTTTAATCAATTTCCTTCTTGTCTGAACTCCTTTATTTATATCTCCAATTATCTGATTTTCAGGATGATTCTTTCTAACAATTCTGAGAGGTGATTTTGCTTCTTTTTGTTGATTTGTATTAACATGAGTATTCATATCTTCATCTGATTCATATTCTTCCCTTTCTGATCCTTGGACCTGTTCATCTTCATTTTCAACTATATCTTCTGTGCTTGGTTCAATACTGCTTACATTTCTGACCGACATTTCTTCATCAACTTTTATATCTATACAATCAACCAGTTTATGCAGTATCTTATTGTAACATCTGTACCCTTTACTATTTGTAGCATAACCCAAGAAGATACCTTCATCATCCTTGTCATCATATTTGCCAATATTTTCATCATTGTTCTTGATATAACATTTACTCCCAAAGACTTTAAAATTCTTGATTGAAGGAGGTCTTCCAAACCATAGTTCATAAGGAGTCTTGTCACTGTGTGGCGTGAGATGAGCTTTATTAAGGATATGAACAACTATATGAATTGCTTCTACCCAATATGTCTGAGGTATGTTCCTTTCATTCATCATTGATCTTGCCATTTGTTGTATTGATCTATTCTGCCTCTCAACAACTCCATTTTGTTGTGGAGTCCTTGGAATTGTGTACTCTCTTTTGATC
>ML803975.1:46861-66501 GCA_009831015.1 Picea engelmannii | reverse complement strand
GGGGGGGGGGGGTGAATCAGTTGTCACTGTACTTAAACAATTTTAACAATTAAACCATTTTTAATTTTTCTCCAAGTGACCATCAATATTATACTACATATGGACAACATAAATAATAGCATCACTCACACATAAGATATACACAGAGACAATTTTTCATGAGGAAACCCATAAAGGGAGAAAAAATCATCTTCTTCGAAATGATAGGTAGTCTTTTAAGTTCTGTACATCATCTATAATTGAGCACCAACTCAATGTGAGGCTACTACCTCTGTTTTACAAGCTGCTACTTGCTGAGAGCACCAACTCTCTTGTTTCTCTAGCACCTACTAGAAGGAAGCACCAACTCCCTAGTTTCTCTAGCACCCACTAGAAGGAAGCAACAACTCCCTAAGTGTTCCAGCACCAACTGGATGGAAGCACCAACTTCCAGTTACACAGGCACCAACCTATATAACAGAGAACAACAATTCTCCCTTGCACCACCCTGCCACCCTGGTTTCTTTGGTTGCAACCAGATGGAAGCAACAACCCCCTGTGTTTAAGCACCCACTTGAACGTTTGAGGACAACAGTCCTCCCTAGCACCTCCCTACCACCCTTATTACAAATAAATGATTGAATAACCAACAACTCTGATAAATCAATTCTTACCACTTCTTCACTGTTCTGCAATTCTTCTCTGCTACACTCTTCTTCTGCTCTGTTCATACTTGTCTTGACTTGCTGTCTCTTTCTATCTGTTCTTTCTCTGTCCTTCTCATGCTTTTTGATATGTGCACATTCTTCTCTCTTCCCCTTTTCTTTTCTGTTCAACTTATGTTCCTTACCTCTGAGCTTTCTTCACACTGCGCATACTGTAGTTTTACCTTTCTACAGTTCAACTCATTTTTCAGTCAGAACAACCAACCTCGCATAGTCGTCTCATATATTCTTTTATTCACACACCCTCAGCAACTGAATCGCCAACCGATCAAGAATCATGAATCAGTTTTGCTAACTGAATCGTAACTGATCAATTAAATGTGGGGTGAAATAGTAGCCCTCCGATCATATTCGAATTCACCTGCACCATTGGATTACAAGGAACAAAATTTCTTTTGCATTTCGTATTTCGGCAATTCGCGATTTCGCATGTCGCGAATTCCTGTTGCGAAGCATCTCGACTCTCCAAGTTTTGGTCCCCGAAATGGATCTAGATCAACGGTCCACAAAACTTCATAATCTGATCCCTTCTTTTCCCAATCAAACGGTTGATGAGATTTCAACGTTTTTCCCTTCGAGTCTTCGAGACTCACAATAGTCCCTTTCGGCATTTCGCGATTTCGTATGTTGCGAATTCATGAAAATCCATGTTGCGATCCCCGAAACTCCATGTTGCAATTTCGCATTTCACGATTTCGGCAATTCTTGTGATGAGATATCTTGACGCTCCATGTCGCAATCCCCGAAACTCCGAAGAAAGATCTTAGCTGGACTAGCTTCGATCATTTTGGCATTTCTCATTTCGGCATTTCGCGATTTCGCATGTCGCGAGTTCGAGAGGTTAGGGAACCCCGTTCCTTTGACTTTCCAGTCAACGAAATGATGATCTTCCGCCACGTGTCCTATGGCCTCAACGGTCCAGATCTTATCATGATTTCGAAACTTCATAAGTCTTCGTTGTGTCTGATCAACGGTCCAGATCAATCCTTGATCCGGCGACTAGGATTATTTCGCAAATTTATTGATTTGAGATTTCAACATTTCACATTTCGTGACTTTGGGACTCCTGTGGTGAAGTGTTTCTACACTTCCAACTCCCAGTATCCGAAACTCCGATTTTTCGGTGTGTGAAACTCCGAAATGGAGTGTGCTTGTTTCGGGATTTCGGCGTTTCGCATTTCGCGACTTCGAGACTCTTGTGGTGAAGTGTTTCTACACTTCCAACTCCCGGTATCCGAAACTCCGATTTTCCGTTCTGCGAAACTCCAAAATGGAGTGTGCCTGTTTCGGGATTTCGGCGTTTCACATTTTGTGACTTCGGGACTCCTGTGGTGAAGTGTTTCTACACTTCCAACTCCCGGTATCCGAAACTCCAATTTTCTGTTCTGCGAAACTCCGAAATGGAGTGTGCCTGTTTCGGGATTTAGGCGTTTCACATTTTGGGATTTTCTACCATGCGATCATTGTTGCGCTGTTGGTCTTGCCACTTTCTCTTGTTCATCATCGTCAGGCTGAGCTTGCCATCAATGACAAACAAATACTCTGCTTTCTGTCTTCCTGTAATAAATACGCCAACATATTTCTCTCACAGGCAAGATAGCTGGAAGTTTGAATTGCGCAGGGATATGGACACATTATGTGACTAAACTCAGGTTAGTTTTATTCGTTGATTTATTAATGAAATAATATAGTTTAAATTGGTTGTGACTATTATTTTGTTCTTGTATCAGATTATGTTTTATTAGTATCTTTTTGAGTTCTTAGATTTTAGACTATTAAGCAAAAACATAAAAAAATATGTGCTTTCTTTATCTACTTCATTAACAATTGCAAAAACATTGATTTCGCAAGACATCCACCAAAACTTGCAATTTGTAAATACCATGTTCATATTTATGTTTCTGTTTTAACACTTGTAAATAATTAAATTCATGTACATAGTATCGTAGTTATAGCTTTAGAATAATTTATTTCTTTTCTTTGTTTTAGAACCCTAGTTGGCTAACGGAGCCATTAAACCCGTCAGGATAGATCATACCAAATGGCTTGGGTTAATTAGACAACCCCGGTCCGGATCTATCCTTCCAGTTGACGGTGTGTCACTTACGCCCGTAACATGGTCACACAGAGCCTCTTAGATATATCAACCCTAGAAAGGATGGTCACATTGGAAAAAATGGGTGGTGCCTTTGCACTAGCAATGAGTTGTTTGCTTCACTCAAGAATGAGTGAGCCCGAGAAAAGAAAAAGTTACCCATTTTATTTTTTATTTTTAAATTGAAAAATGAAAGAAATGTCCATTTTGATTTTTTCTAATGTAATCCAAGTTATGTTTGTAGATGTTATTAATTAAATAAAAAATGTCCATTTTTAATTTTTCAAATGTAATCCAAGTTTAGTTTTTTAGATGTTATTAATTGAATAATTTCATACTTTGTTTTTATACATGGTGATTCTCTTTTTGCGCTTTATTGACAATTTTTAGTATATAACCTGCTTATTGTTTCATAATTTCTTCACCTTGACCACCAGGGCAACTATATTCTTCACGTCACAGGGCCCACCGCCACTACAACTGCACACGTGACGCATCTCCGTCGTTCCAAGCACGATGACGTGGTAGGCCACGGGCTACACCTTCAATACTTTGTATGTATGACACTATGGTTTGCCACGTCATGCATCAATATTATGAGATGTGCATGGCATACATCCCATCGGGACATGGTACCCGGGTTATCTGCCATTGTTTTCTCCAAATCATACTCACGGTCTGACACGTCAGTCCAGCTGTTTCCCAAAATCTAGAATAATTTATTTATTTTTAAACGGATAATCCTCATGGTTTGACACTTTCGTCGCGTTGTTTATAAAAAAACTACAATAATTTATTTATTTATTTTTAAATGGATAATCCCCATGCCCACAAAATCAAATGTTCCCAAAATATAGTGCTGTGTTTTCGGAAGAAACACATGCAAATATTTTCTTTTCATTGTGTTTGCCGACATGTGTCCCAAATCACCATACTATTCATTCGGTGATAATATTCATTTGGTGATAAATCAATCTAGAAATGGGGTCCAAGGATTCTTACTTCCCTAAATGGGAAAATGCCTTTAATGAGGTGTTGAGCAAACTAACTCTAATCTAATGTGAAAAGATGAAAAGAGAAAGTTAGTTGAGCTATAAAAGGAACACAAATAACAAAGAGAGAGAGATAGCACTAAAATGAGGAAGTTAGTTGGGCTATTGAGGGAACACTACACTCTCTTCTTGCAAAATAAACTTAATCACTATGTTTCCAATAATATAAAGCAAGAGTCACACAATCAAACAAACAACTAAATAAATAAATAATAAAATGCAGTTGTGATGACTTGTGGTTCCTATGATTGTGAATGTTACCTCCTCGCCCACATACTTGTGCTAAAGTTATCTTTGAGAGATGATATTATAAGACTGAATTCAAAGAGGGACTAGCCCAAACACTTGACTTAAGAAAACCAAAGAATGAAAGGAATTTGAAAGTCAAATGGAAGAGGAGGTGCCCATTGTAATTGCATCAAAGATGGTGAAAGGTTCAAAGAGATAACCTATCCAAGCAAGCCCAAGAGCATGGAAGGTGATATGTGAGAGCTAGATCAAAAGTTAGCTATCCATTCAACAAAGTTTTGGGGTATAAGAGAATACAAATAAAGACCTTTAGTTATAAGGTTTAGAGCAACTTAAATAGATTAGGGAATGCTAAAGTGACATTACTAACTATTGCATTGACCACTAGGGGGAGTGGTCCTCTTAAGAAAACCAAACAATGAGTTTATGACCCCTGCATCTTAGGTAGGTGGGCCATACTATAAAGATTTCAGATACAATTTTTTTAATATATATACCATAAGAATTAATGAATAACAAGAAACACGCATAATATGGTTAACTAAAATAGTGATTTATACACACACAAAAACCACTTAAGTTAAGGTAAAGTTTAACTAAGTAAGCACCTTAAAGAGCATGTCTTAACAAATAGAACTGAATTGGCTCCATAACTAACAAAGAGCCTAGCTAGTGCATGAAGCCTAATAAGGATCTAAATTAGTGAGAAGAATTTGAATGAATAATCCAAAACACATTACCATAGACAAACATGCAACTAAGGAGGACATAGACAAAAGGTGGGACCCTACCATGACAATTAACATCAAATGGAGAATCACAATCACACATATAGACCAAGGCAAGGGACTATAAAGGAGAAACTTCAACACACTATGAACAAACGCTAGGATGGATAAGAGTACCTAGGTTTTGTCTTAAGGCAAATTGTGTATGGCTAATGCACCATAAAATACCCCACACATCATTCAAAAGGATATGTCTGTGGTTGGTACAAAGTGTAGAAACCATACACTACACATAGATCCATTGAGATTCATCCCTCACAACCACTATATGATCCAATAGATTGATATTGAGGTCAAGCTCTGCATAGTTTTGAGCTTATGTAAAGATTCCTTTTTGGACTTGGTTTGTGTTAGACTTCATAAATCTATCTAGAGTATTTCTATTTCTTTCTTGAATTCTTGGTATCCTTAAGAGGACAAGGAGATTTTATAATACACTCACACTAGGGTTGTCATGATAAACATTATGGTTGGATCAAAATTTGAGAACCATGGTTTGGTGAAGAGGCCATCTTTGCCCCAAAACCATGGTCCTACTTCCAAGGCCCTTTTGTGGTCTTCAAGATTTAAAAAGAAAAGAATGAAAAATACGATAGAGAAAAAGATTCCCTCATATTGGTTGTTTAGTTGGAGTTAATACAATGGAAAATGTTTTATGATTTTGGCTACAACCCATTGAATCTATAGATTAGGGCCTAGTTTTTATAATTGCTAATAATCACATGCATTGATCTTTAATTAAAAAATGCAATAACAACTTATATTTTGTTCTTCAATTATGAAAGATCTTGATTGAGGAGTCTTGGGAGCCAAAAAATTACTTAGGACCATGTCTTTAAAACAATGGGGGTATAAGGAAGATGGCTAATACATTACTCTATACTACATGGTATTTACAAGAGTGGGGAGATAAGGAAGAAGTTGCACTATGCTCATAACGAATCCATAAAGACATAGCAACAAGAACATGGTGGATTCCTTTTAAGATTGCAATAATCCAATGTGTATCTTTTATCTTTCCTCTCAATATTGACTAGAGAAAACAAGTCTTTGATGAACAACCAATGTCCCCTCTGTTAGAATATGATGGATGTGCTCGTTTTACCATAGACAATATCTCTATTATCACCCAACCATAGGCCGAAGCCACCCTCCAGGCACCTTAACCTTGATAGAGAATCACTCCAGAAGCAAACCCTAGGCTATATAGCCAAACAAAGGGTGGCACACCTTTCTCCAAGGATAGCGCACCAAACAAGAGCTGATCAGATATTCCAAACCATAACCAAGAGATAGTCCAAGCCAAAACGTAATCTACTAGCTGTAGCAGTTGCAACAACAACTCTCCTCCAGACTTACGCACAAAACTGGCTAACTGCAGTGCGCACAAGTGAGCTCTGCAGTTCTGAGAATGCCTGCCAGAATGAAGACTGGACTCCTGTATTTATACTGATTCTGCTAACTGTCTGGGCCGATTTCTCATTCTGGGTACCTATTTACTTATTATATAATATTTGTTCTGGCCGACTTGTTCTCTTGTAGGATAATAACCTAATACCAATTATCCTCTTGATCCGACTTGTCTTCTAGGGTTATTATCCAACTCATTAGGGTTTATTCTTGCTTCCCGGAATATTTTATTCTCGTCAGGTTTACACGTGGAGGTAAATACCTCCCGTAGCTACCATAATATCAACACTCCCTCCTAGCTAGGGAGGTATTGAAAGTAATGGTCTTGAGCACAAACATACCATTTACTCGGTAGCATCAACATAGTCGTATAGACTATCTCATGATATGAGCACCATCATCACTATCAGTGTCATCAACTGCATCATCTCTCGAAACCATACTCCATATGAGTAATCAGACATGATGCTGGATAAGTCACTCACTCCATAGAGTGACGCAAGAACCATTCTTCTAATCCAGACATATGTCCTAGAAGAGTAAAAGTCCTAGACCATTTTCCTTCTGGGAAATCTCTGTCCATTGATCATCCATCTAGCTAATAATCATTTCCAACACTGTTGATAGTCTTCAAGGTAATCAGAACAATATCATTCAATAGAACACAACTGTGTCTATCCATAGTAGTACTACAATCCAGTGGTACACTACCACACCAAGTAGCACACAGATACTTGATCAATGACATATAGTCACAATCAGTGGAACACAATCCACCATAGTAGCATACATCTACTATCATACAGTCTCCATAACAATCATCTGATATCAACCTGCACATAAAACATTGTTATGATATAAACTGAATCATCTGGGCCATTCTTCCACTCACATATGTGAGATGTGGAAGAGCATCTGCCCTCAAAAGGTCAAACATCAATGATGAGCTATCTGGACTATTCTTCTCAAGCAAGGAAGAATAACTGTCATGATTTCCGAGCCTGGACCATTCCCCACCCTGGGCCATTCCTCTGACACTAAAAAAAGTGAAACTTGGAGAGAATGAGTCTGCCCTAGGGAATTCCTCTCCCTGATTGCTGAACCTGGACCATTCCCCACCTTGGGCCATTCCTCCGGCACTAAACAAAGTGCAACCTAGAGAGAATGAATCTGCCCTAAGGAATGACTGTCTGGACCATTTCCTAAGGAAATGATTGTCCTACACCAACCTCCAAAACAGACCATTCCCCATGTTAACCACAATGGGAAATCATTGTTCGGCGAGGCGGGCCAGTCTTCTTGAGTAACCCTCAAGAAGAGAGACTGCCCTAGACCATTCCCCATGTTAACCACAATGGGAAATCGCTGTGTATGATACATCAACAATCCATCAAACCATTTTCATTACGAAAATGACCGTTTGGTCTGGACCATTTTCCAAGTGGGAAAATGCATGTCCGTCAGAAATCTCAAACCACTTTCCGAACTAGAAAGGAACTCATCCTCGACCATTTTTCGAACTGAAAAATGACTGTCCATAAATCAATAACACATCAATTCTCCCTCCCAACCTGGGAGTCATCTCTTCCTTTTTCAATAAGGAAGTTGTCTCCATGAGCTCCAAATTGAGTACGCAAACTCTTTCACCTAGGACAAAGGATTTACCAAAATGTCTGCTTATTTGCTCATCTGTGGAGATAAATATATTGGAGAACCACTTCTCTTTTCTGGACTTCATCATGGAGAATTTAATTCTTGATCTCAAATGTACTTCGGTCTTTTTGGAACACTGGTTTTCTCTGAAGGCTTCATATAGCTCCGGTCAATATAGTATATCATTATTGGATTCCTCTTGGTTTCCTGTTAGCTCATAACATCGTGGCAAGGGTCATACTGGAACATATCCAAGTGGTACTTCTTCTGCCATCATGAGAGTTTTTCATGGATTAGCAATCCATCATTCTGAGCTTCTGAGTAACCATTATGATACAATATCTCTAATATAGAAAATCTTCACCGCGCTTCTACTGTGCATTGGAGGTTCTTCACCAAGTTGTCTTCTTCCATCAGCAAACAACGGTCTCTTTCTGGTATACCTCAAAGCCTTGAGGTTTCTCTACATGTAAAATCCAACCCATGGATATTGTGAACGATATACTGGCTCATGTAGAGGTATGTCTTGTTTACTTGGAGCAAACAATCATCATAGTCTTCTCCCTCCATTTGGGAGAACTTCTATTTCTGGATCTCACAATGCTTGCATTCATAAGTCTTCCATACACTGTTCTTCATCACAATTTTCATTTCCTTTTCTTGATTGCTTTTTGGTGACTTCATATTAGGTTGGTAGTCTTGTGATTCTCGATAAAATGACTGGTTGTTCTATATTTTATTTATTTCTTGGAATCTTCATGTTCTTCCTCATGTTTCTCTTTAGCTTCCTGGGTCCATGGAGTTTCTTATAGATTCCATGCCCTAAAGATTTCACTTCTTTCTTTCATCATAGGATCATGGATGTGGATGGACAACTAGGGATACTTTTAGGATTCTTTTTGAAGAAGGATTCTTCTAAAGTCAAACTGAACATGTATTGTTTTTCATGGTTGCTACCATGGATATATACTTCATCATCTTCAATGGATCATAGGATTAGCTACCTCCTAATCCTTGCTTCATGTATGAGTGCATGTTTTTCTTTTGGAAGTATATAATCGACTCCCTCCATCTAACATAATCCATGCTTCCATCTGCATCCTTATTGCCTTATGCAAAGTGTCACAAATCTTTTTCCAATTTCCTCTTGATTGCTGACTTCTTTCTATGTTTACTTCTTCTAGGTTTCTTCAAGATTGATTCTGATTTCGGCTTATCTTGCAGCTTGTCTTATAGTCATAGTGATAGCAGTCTTTATCTTGTTTTTCTTTCATAAGTATAGTTTCTCGTCATCTCTTGTTTGGTGCGCTATCCTTGGAGAAAGGTGTGCCACCCTTTGTTTGGCTATCTAGCCTAGGGTTTGCTTCCAGAGTGATTCTCTGTCAAGGTTAAGGTGCTCGGAGGGTGGTTTCAGCCTATGGTTGGGTGACAGTAGAGATATTGTCTATGGTAAAATGAGCACATCCATCATATTCTAATAGGTTATGGTAAAACAAGCACATCCATCATATTGTCTATGGTAAAACGAGCACATCCATCATATTCCATATTCTAGTAGGTTTTTTTTTTTCTATCTTTTTAATAGAACTTTTAAAACAACAGATCATTATCATTGATCTCCGAATCTCGATCATCATTCATTTCAGCATTTGGTGCTGCCATATTCAGGACTTCACTATTAGAATGGAGTCTAGAAATATATATTTTTTAGTTTTAATGAATTGTAAACAAAATTTTGTGGAGGCTTTAAAATGGTAGTGACAAAATTGTTTATAAATAAAGCAATTTAAAATTATTTTCCATCTATATTAGAGAAATATATGAGGGTGAGGGTGAGGGTTAGAGTGAGGTGGGGGAATAATAGAAAAAACATAATATTATGAGGGTGAAGGTAGGGGAATAATAGAGAAAACATAGTACCCTCATATGTGGGGGTAATAATAGAGAAAACATAGTATGGTGGAGGAAATAATAGAGAAAACATAGTACCCTCATATATGGGGGTGGGGGGAATAATAGAGAAAACATAGTATGTACTATGTATTCTCTATTATTCCCCTACCCCCACCCTCACCCTCATATATGAGGGTACTATGTTTTCTCTATTATTCCCCCCACCTCCACCCTCATATATTTCTCTATTATTCCTCCCACCCTCACCCTTATATATGAGGGTACTATGTTTTCTCTATTATTCCCCTCACCCTCACCCTCACCCTCACCCTCATGATGAAATGAAAGAAATTCAAAGCCAGGCATATAGATAACAAAAGTAAATGTATAATGAAAAATTCGAGTTGTTTTATAATGCAACAAATATTCAACATCTTAATCCAATCCCAAGCTCTGCTTTGTGGTTCTATTATGAAACAATTAATAATTTTTTTATCCATATACTCTTTTGTCATCCATGTAGTGAAACTTCATGCAATAACTTTATTAATTGTTTTACGAAATGTTTTTTTTTTGTCAGAATATGATGATATAAATTTGCACGAAATCACTATTTTTTTGTTTTTTAAAATCCATTTCCAAATGTAAAAATAGATTCAACATACTTAAAAACCCTTGGAACATTGAAATTATACAAAAATAATGACTCAAATTTACTGATCTAACAATTTATTACTAGATTTCAAAAAAATACCTCCAAAAAATATTACCAAATTTTTTTTTTCGTAAAACATTTAAACTACGATCATGTTCTTTCTTTATCGAATTAACAATTTTTTTTTTTTTTTTAACCATGGGAACAACAACCTCCCAAGAGTATATCCAACAGCCCGCAAGCCAGATATACCAATAACTTGTGACTCAGCAGGGGCCGAGACGTCTCGAGGCCCACCGCCGGAGTGAACCTCTATCCCAGGGGTCGTCTACCCTTCCAACCTTGTCACAACGGGCCAATATGAGCATCCCTACCCCCCGCCGGTTTTGAACTTGTGACCTCCCCGGAGATAACACATGTTCTTAACCATTGGGCCCACTCAGGTGCTCATTAAAGGTGGTGAGCTTGGCTCGGAACGGTTAATCAAACAGCGAGAAACGACCATGTTCGGGTTCGAGCCCGAGACCTGACTGTCGTTACATGACCGACCTTACCACTACGCCGCACCCATGACCTTAAATGTTAAATCTCCGCACCCTCCAAAGTGTGCTTCTCGACCACATTTCCATTTCTACCTTCTCGTTCATCTACTTTATATTTTAACCTTAAATCGTTCTCCAATTTATATTAGACACACTTTATATTTTAACCTTAAATCGTTCTCAAATCTTAAATTATGTAAACATAAATAGTTAACAGAAAAAATCTCAGCACTCCACTCCACTCCACTCATGTGTGCACATTGCAATTCTGTGTCAACTCCACTCCACTCATGTGTGCACATTGCAATTCTGTGTCAAGGTCTAGCCACATGGCAGGATAACATTTCGATTTGGACAAAGTAATGATCCATTCAAATATTTAAGTGAGAAAATGACTACAAAGCCTAAGGTCATTGCATTTTTCTTTTGATGACATGGACCTTCAAGAGAGGTTGTGTGCACATTACATGGCACTTGTGGTTTTTTTATCACATGATAATGGGATCATAACTCCATTGTTTGAGGAAGCGTAGCTTTGGGTATGCATGGAGAATCAAATTTCAGATATTTGCAATAAAAATTTATAATGAAATTAATCTTAGACTCATTTTTAAATTTGGGAATTTTTTCCCTATAGCTATGTAATATGGTATCAAATCCTCCATCTTTATAAGCCTCCACTTACTAAAATCTTATAAATAAATTTTATAATGAAATTAATCTTAGACTATTTTTAAATTTGGGAAATTTTTTCATGACACAAACTATGAAATATATGGCTATGTAATATGGTATCAAATCCTCTAACTTTATATGCCTCCACTTACTAATATCTTATAATAACCATTGAATGTTATGTTCAATAAACATAGAATGGTTGGTGTAGATGTATAGCTCCATATTAGTAGGGCATATTACATAGTTATTTTAATATACAGAAGATGTAGCGATGCAAATTGAATGCATCTATATGGATATCTAAAAGTAATTACTATACATAAGGAACAACAATTTACAAGTATTTCATTTATTCAATTAAACATTGAATTATTAAAAAATCACAAATAAATATTTATATGTGAAAATGGTGTTGAATAAATGGATTCACCACTTAATCTTTGCATGATTATCACTTTGAGCCAACATTTTGAATGAACAAGGGAAATAACATCTTTCTCACATTCATATTCACACAATGCTCAAGAGTTATGCACATGAACCCTGCAAGTCTACTACCTAGATACAAGAGAGTGCACTAGCTGAAAGTTTCCGCAAAGATAATGTTGTATCTATTAGTTGGATGATTTCTAGGCAATGCATTAGAACACATCCATTTCTAACTTTCTTATTGTAGAAAACCCATATCTTGTTATATACCCTAGGATAGGACACCATTAGTTTGCTAATACAACCCTCTTCATCTCTACACAACATTGTCATCCCTGCATATATACAAAGAATCAACACAATAGGTATTAGGTGGCCTTGTCTCAAGCCCACCCACTTTGATGGAAATTCATATACATGTGGCCTCACACACTGCACAACCACCTCTCTAAAAAGCTCACCCAAACTTCACTCTTCACATGAACTTCATATTGATCATCAAGCATTGTACTATGTCTAACTTTATTTATTCGTGGGATTTTTCACTTTTAGTAAAAGACACTTACAAGGATCTCAAATCTCCACCACAAATCAAACCCATAGCTTCCTCCTCAAGCCTAAGACGAAGTTTAATATAACTACCCATTCCCAATTATTTTGTTCAAATATATTCCCATGGAAAGTAAAAGGAAAATAGCACATTGAATGTCTTATGTAGAAATAAACTCGATGCTTTAGGGTTATGTTATGGCCAACATGTGAAACATTATAATCAAGTACGTTTCCTACAACTTTACACACTTTTGGAATTTAAATCCATCCTTCCTATATTAAACATTTGAGCTTTTGATTGCTTATTTTTCTTAGGATCTCCACAGGGGTGTTGTTAACCCCCTTTACAGATAATCTTGTAAACAATATTGATTTTTATTCTTTTTATGATTTGACAATTTTTGTCTTTCACAATTCATGTAATTTAGCAGTAAGGTTTGTTATTATTATTATTATTTTATACGTTTTTTCAATTGAGGTGGAAAATTCATTTATATTAAATTGTCATTGTTAGTAAATCCACAATGCTCGATTTCATCCCCATTTCATGCATCATTCTATTAATTTTGTGGATAGTGGTGTCATCAAGGTGTACACTTGGACCTTGCTCTCATGTGAAGGGTTTATCTCATAGATTCTTGCCTCGATTTTTAAGAAACCTATGCTCTAAGAGATTCTCATTATTCTTCTGAGGGTTTGTAAGTAGTGGAGGAAGGTACCCATTGTAGGTGAAAGTCGAATATTCTCCGATGGCATGGTTTGAATGGTCGACACCAAGAGCCAAGGTTCGAGCTGCTTGAATTAACAATGTTTGAATTGATAAATGACACAATATTTGCATGCATAACTAGCCAGTAAATCCAATCACAACAATTTACTATACATCTCATTAAACATGTTATATTTCAAAATTGTGCACATCCCTAATCTCATGGCTATGTTATTCTTCCAAAAGGGGAGTCTTGAATTATGCATTAGAATTTCTCTTCCATTTGTAGTAAGGCCTTCAATTGACATAGTGTAACATATTTGAAATACACAAAATATATATCACATTTTAACACTTCACAAATTTTTACATCATTGTTTGCATCATAAGGGAAATTTATTAAATTTTAGGGTTTGAATAGACGGTATAATATAATTTTAAAATCATTTTCCTAAAGGCATCCACCCAAGTTGTTTAACCATAATTCACAGGTTTGAATCCTAGAGTACATCAAAGTCGATATTTTCTTAGCCGAAACCATTTATAGCGACAACGATTTCTCGAAGAGTGAACTACACTCATGAAGTTGAAAAATAAAATGACACAACAAATGCACTCACATCAATGTGTTATTAAGCTCTTTAATCCAAAAGGTGAGGTATTAGTAAAAATTTAATTAGGGCTTGGTGTTTTATATTTAGTGAACAAAATCCTCCAAATTTTCTGAAATAAACCTCCACCATTTTGATTGGTTGTGTTTCTTTGATGTCAGAATTAGAGACCCCAAAACCATGACTAGCTTATAAGTCCACTCAAAATTGCTACCACGATTGTTGTTTATCCCATGTACTTATAGGGAGTTTGCATAAATAATTAAAAAAAACAAACAAAGTCATTCATTCTCCACTTATAATGATAAGTTAAAAAAATAAAATAAAACCACCTGCTTATAATGATAAACTATATAATGATAAACTATAAAATAAGAATAAAACTACTTGTGGTTTATTTTCCAAGTATAACTTAATATAATATTCCAAGTATAACCATGAACGTACCAAAAGAGCCTTGAACCTCATAATTTTTGGTATAAAATAACAACAAGAGGAGGATACACTAGCAATAATAAAAGAATAATTAAATAATAAATCACAAATTGATACAACTTACATCATAGAAGCAAAGAGGCTAGGAAAAATAATTGATCACAAAGATAGATTGATCTGTGTCAAAGTAAGTTGTAATGACAATAAATATAGCATACTTAGTAAATATTCGAGCTTAAAAGGGTTAGGAATATTTATAAATGAAGACCTCATTCCCAAAGACCAAGTTGAATTAAGGAAGGAAGTTCAAAAGGTAAAAGAAGTCAAGAAAGAAGGAAAATGAGAAATAATTAGAAATCAAAAAGCTATTGTTAGGGATAGAGACCAGAAGGATAATAATAAATAGGAATTTGAGACACTCGAGATCCTTTTTTGGAACTGTCATGGCTTTCCATGGCAAAAAGGTCCTATTATAAGTTGGATCTCGAGTGATATTGATATTATCTATCTAGTTGAAACTTGGGAGCATGAGGAGTCTAAGGTCCCTAACATAGAAGGATTTATCTTGTGGTCGACAGGAACAAAAAATCCCACTGTAGAGGGATAGGAGGCATAGCTTGTTATATTAGAAAGAACATTTCTCTTCAAATTCATCTTCATAAGATTGACTCTCTCAATCAATACATTTGGATAGAAATTTTAGACACCAATGCTAAGAAGATGTATATTGCAATTTTCTATTTTGCAGCTATTAATTCTATTTTTTATAATAAAAATAATCTAGATAACAATTGTCCCTATAATAATTTAGAACAAGATATTTATAGTTTGAAAAATGAAGGTAATATCCTCCTGCTAGGAGACTTTAATGCTAGGACTGCAACTAAACAAGCTACTCTTTTAAGTACTGATTCCAACCATAATACTTTATGGCTAGATGAGGACCTTGTTTTATCTAATAGCTACAAAAGAAGCTCTGAAGACCTAATGAAGAATTGTTTTGGTACTGAGTTGGTCAAGCTCTGCAGCTCTCAAGACCAAATAATTTGCAATGGAGTAATGAAGTGGACAAACTCCAACCGGATGACTTGTATTGATGGGCTAGGTAGTAGTGTTGTAGATTATGTGATATATGATATCCCCGTTTCCAACCAAATAACAACTTTTGGCCTTTTAAATGACCATGAGCTTGACTCTGATCATAAACCTTTAACTCTAACTCTAAACTTTTCCATGCATAGGAGCACCATTGAAGAGAATTATGATAATCAAAGGAATTTGCACTTTGACAAAAGTAAAGTTGACATTTTCTTAAAGGATCAACACTAAAGAACTCTATCATAATTTTATAACTACCCTTTCCATTTCTATTAACAAGTTCTCTTTCGAGGTGTCCTATAAAAAGAATAATAGAATGACCAATCCTTGGTATGATAAATAATGTAAAATTGCTAGGAAAGCCATTAGGGATTCTTCTAATGAGTCCTTAAAAATCGGTAACATCAATACGTACAAAGCCCTAATTAAAAGGAAAAAAAAGGCACTATATCAATAAAAGGATACAAAGCCCTAATTAAAAGGAAAAAAAAAGGCACTATATCAATAAAAGGCAAGAGCAACTTTCACAACTATATAAGTTGGATCCTAAGAATTTCTAGAGCCAAATTCTAAACCGCAACACTAAATAAAATAATAGGATTCCCTTAAGGGACTGTAATTCCTACCTTAAAAGTCTTTATGAGTTCCCTAATTCCATGGACACCATTCCTATTGTCCCTACAAAGGAATATTTTTTTTCTTTAGATGACATAGAGCTCGGGGTTAAGTGACTTGCAAATGGGAAAGCTAAGGACATTGAAGGCTACCAAGTTGAAATTTTAAAAATCTGAGGGCCAATTCTTATCCCTCACATACACAAGCTCTTCAATTTAGCAGTCATGCACGACTTCCATAAACCCTGTACAAAAATCTTCATGGTTCTTATTGTTAAAAATGGGGATAGAAACATTCCCTATAGTTATAGGACCATTATGATTAGCCCAATTTTAGCCAAGCTCTATGGAATTATTTTGGAAAAGAAGATTATCCTTTGGCTATAAAGTCATGGTAAAATAGCTAAAGGCCAAGCTGGGTTTAGGAGATATCATTCAATTGTGGACCATCTTTTTACCTTTAGGATCATTGTAGAGGAGTTCCGCAATACTAAAACCAATCTTTTTTGTTGTTTTGTTGACTTTAGAAAAGATTTTGACATGGTTCCTAGGAAAAACCTTTGGAATAGGTTGGAAGAGATAAAAGTGCCTCTCTAGTTGAGGGATGCTACAAAAAGGAAGTATGAGAACGTTATTGTTAAGTTTAAAAACACCTAGGGCTGGTCAAAAGAGATTAATTGCAATATCAGAGTAAAACAAGGTTGTCCCTTGTCCCCTACCCTTTTTGGAATATACATTGAGAAGTCAGAAGATTGCTTGGAAAAAGCAGGTTGTGTTGGCCCTACTCTCACTAGTATAGTCATCAATCTTCTTCTTTATGCCGATGATATCATTCTTATGGAAAGGAGTCACCACGATCTTGAAAACCAACTAAGAATCCTCAAGGATTTTTGCTCCAATATGGGTATGACTCTTAATACTGATAAGACTAAAGTCATGATTATTAAATCCAATAAGATCCCTTATGATACCTTCGTATATGAAAACAAGAACTTGGAGGAAGTGACATCATACAAATATCTTGGAATTGATATTCACCACAAGCTCAATTGGAATTATAACATTGAGAAAAAGCTTATTATGGGCTTAAAAAGAATTGTAAATCAGGTGATCTTTGGAGTTGGGATAAGAAGAAACTCCTCTTTGAGACTCTTGTTACACATTTTATTCTTTATGGATGTGAATTCTGGGCTTGTAGTATCTCTCGTGAATCCTGGAGAAAGATAGAGAAAATACAAAAGAATTTTATAACCTATAATCTCACAATTAAAGGAAATACACCCTATCCCATCCTCCTCTTAGAAACAAGCCTCTCCCTCATTGATAGCATGGCTATGACTAGATACATAATGTATACGAACAAGTTAAACAACATGGAAGACAAGAGGCTTCCTAAAATTTCTTCAAAATCAATTCATAACCACCATCGACTCAAGCGAGGATGGCATAAAGATGCCCGATCTTGGCTAAACTATTGGGGAATCATGGAAGACACCATTTTGTAGAATAAAGATACTATTAAAAAAACGTCAAATCAAAATTTAAGGATAAAATGTGGTGTGATAAAGAGTTAGAGGAAAAAATAAAATTAAGGTATTATAAGGATGTAATCAACCCTAATCTAAAAGATCAAAATTATCTATCTGTTTTGCCAAGTGTAAAGAAAAAAAAAAGCATTGCTAAGATAAGAACAAATTCTCACGAGCTCCGTAGTGAAACTAGGCGTTGGTCAATTCCTAAAATGCCATGTGATGAAAGAGTGTCACCTTTGTGACACTAAGAAGGTTGAAGATGAAATGCACTTTCTCTTATATTGTCCAGCCTATACCCATATTAGATCTCATTTTAAAATATTTGTCACACTACCAACCTTCCTAACCTCAACTCAACAAAAGTATGGTGATCTTGGAAAGCTTCTCTTAATGCTTTTTGAGAAAAAAAAACAAAATTCTAAAGAATCACAAGTAATCACTTACCCTCTTAAGGTCCGATAGACCAATTCAGTCTTAGTGGATGTTAATCATCATCGTCATCATCATCATCATCATCATCATCATAAATAAATTCAATTTAAGGACATACTTTCGAAATGATCAAATGATAAATAATCTCAATTAAAAAAAATTACCTATTTTTACATCATAAGGCGTTCTCCTTATAGAAGCATATGTTTTTTTTTATTAGACTTCTAATTGGCTCCATATTCATTGATTCTTATTGGATGACTATCTATGCATCTTCAACCGTCCAATCAAAAAATTGAGTTTGGAAACAAAGACATGACATTTATCGAATTTCAAGGTTCATTTACGATATTCAAATGTCGTAGTTTAAACATTCTACAAAATGACTCTTTTTCGATGATATTTTTCGGGTACATTTGCCCGAAATCTGGTGGGAAATTGTTAGATCCGCAGATTTGAGTGATTATTTATGTATAATTCAAGTGCCCCAAGGGTTTTCAACATACTGAATCCATTTCTGCATTCTTAAATGGATTTTAAACAACAAAAAAATAGTCATTTTATGTAAATTTATATCACCAGATTCCGACGAAAAAAATCATTTCGTAGAACAATTATACAATGCCTATTCAAATGTCTAAAAACACAACTTTAAGAAAATTCCAATGAATTTATCGATTTTCAATATTTCAAACAAGGTTCAAATGACTGAAAAAATAACTTCAAGAGAATTTCCAATGATTTTATTGATTCATAGTGGAGAAATTCATAGACGAGCTCCAAAGCATAGGTAAGCAAAATTCATAGGAATTAATGTCATATTTATCTATTGTATAGCAAAAACAATGTGTGGCTTCCATTATTGTCCTCACAAAAAGGACTTCGGTGCAGGATTCGAACCAAAGAGAAGTTGAGCTCGAAGGCATTTTTAGAAACTCGGTGGCCTAGAAGAAAGTTCGAATAACCTAATCATTCTAATCGATTTTTCACTTTCACAACAATTTTGGATTCCATGTTTCCTACTCAGATTAGGGCAGGGTACATCCACCCATAGGAAATAAAGGAGAAAATTGCGAAACACCTAGGTTGGAGGTAATTGGCATTGCAAAATTCCCTTTTGTTTCCTTTAATTGGCAGATAATTATAATAATTAATCTTTTATGTATCTTCCTTTTTTTAGGAGGAGGTTATATGGTTCACATCTTGGTAAAATGAATCTTCGATATAATGTTTTATTATCATATTATAAAACAAATGGACATAAACATTTAGTTTTGATCCATTTATGCTTCACTTTGTTAGTAATTAATCTCCTGTGGATGCTATTTATGGAGTTTGTGAACGATGGGCAAAATTTTGTAGTGTTTCTTTTTAAGAACATATACAGCCTGAGTGGGCCTAATGGTTAAGAACATGTGTTTCCTCTTAAGAGGTCACAGGTTCAAATCCAGAGGGGGGTAGGGTATGTATACCTTCGTAGACTTTACCAGTCAAATCGCTGGGCGGAGG
>ML803975.1:30506-46811 GCA_009831015.1 Picea engelmannii | reverse complement strand
GGGCGGAGGAGGGTCCCTTGTCCCACAAACAAGGGGGTCTCATACACCAATTTGGTGTGCTGGCTTGGCCGTGACCTTAAAAATAGATTAATACAACCTGAGTGGGCCTAATGGTTAAGAATATGTGTTTCCTCTTAAGAGGTCATAGGTTCAAATCCAGAGGGGGGTAGGGTATGTATACCTTCGTAGACTTTACCAGTCAAATCGCTGGGCGGAGGGGGGTACCTTATCTCACAAACAAGGGGGTCTCATACACCAAATTGGTGTGCTGGCTTGGCCGTGACCTTAAAAATAGATTATTATTATTATTATTATTATATCAAGTATTTTGCTATGTTATTTTAAGATTCTCTAGGTGATCGTTTTAGTATTATAATAAATCATAATCAATGGTAGGAAATGTAATAATAAAAATATTTTATTAAAAAAGAAACATTTTGAAAAGGAAATATATATATGAATGGAGTTTAGGAGTTTTCCATTCTAATCCCAATCTTTGTTCACATATAATTCAAGTACCTCAACTTATATTCATTATGTGAGATCCTTATCAAATCTTAATAATAGGTGGTTGTTGTGCACATGTCATATTATGTTTGTATGTTATTTGTATTTTTGCAAGTTGCAATTGTTTGATAGATGATCGTATGTTAATGTGCATTTGCATATACATGGACTTATGGAACCATTACATTTATGCTTCCATAAGTTTTCAAGTTGTAATAAAACCAACTATTTCTGTAAACTTTTAATCCAAACATTACATGATTGGTATTTAATCAATAAACTTATTTTACACAACCCTCCATTAATAGCCATAACACTATAAATTAGATATAGTAATATATCCAATGAAGCCACCCAAGATACTTGTCTAATGGTTAGGTCATTCCCTTCTATTTGGTCATTAACCAAAATAGTGATGATCTAGATTATATTGAGAATGACATGAAGGAAGAAATATAACACGGAAACACACAAAGATATTGCAAGAAACATAGTAATACAATTAAAACCATATTCTATTAATGATTGTTTGTAATACAAAAATATTGTAAAATGCAAAGCACACAAGATATCTAGAATGACGGTAGCTTTTCCATGAAGAAAAAGATGTGTCAGCTATGCTCGTTTACAAAAAGTTGATTACAAAGAGGCCAAAAAGGCCTTTTAACATAAAGTATCAATGAGAAAACATTCAACATCCAAAATCCTAACCCCAAAAGATAAACGCCAAAATGTTTGTGGGCCCCAATGTGGTTAGTTGATACGTCAACTTTTTTGGGGCACAACTTTTGCATATGTTCTCCATTTGGGGTGCTCGGTAGCATGTTGGAAAGGTCTAGCCAAGAAGTACACATTTCGTTTGGCCTAGCATGTTCCTTCAACTACTTTCTAAGTGTTGTTGGGCCAAACAAATGTCATTCAGGGCCTCAAAACGACCCTAGAAGTTTGGGAACCAAAAAATTGTAGAAAAAATGCCAAGATGTGGAACCATTCAGAATTAGTGGAACAAGTGGGTGACCACTAGTATCCACTTGGATCAGTCCTCCCCCTATAGGAATAAATGGTTCACATTTGATCCAGGTGGATACTAGTGGCCACCCACATGTTCCACTAATTCAGAATGGTTCCAAATCTTGGCAATTTTTCTACATTTTTTTGGGTCCCAAACTTCTAGGGTCGTTTTGAGGCCCTAAACAATGTTTTTTTGGCATGACAATGCCTAGTTTGTACCCAAAGGCACATGTTAGGCTTAAAAAAATGTGTACTCCTTGGATAGACCTTTTTGATGGGGTATTGAATGCCCCAAATGAAGATCATATGAAAACTTTGCACCCTTGAGAAGTTTACGTATCAACTAACCACATCGGGGCCCACAAACCTTTTGGTGTTTCATCTTACGGGGTTAGGGTTTTGGATGTTTAGGGTTTTCTCATTGATGATTTATGTTAAAAGGCATTTTTTGGCCTCTTTGTAATCAAATTCTATCGAATGAGCGGTAGTCGACACATATCTCTCTTCAAAGATAAACTACCACCATTCTAGCTAGCTTGTGTGCTTTGCATTTTACAATCTTTTGTATTCTAGAAAATCATTAATAGAATCTGAGTTTAATTGTATTAATGTGTTTATTGCACTATCTTTGTGTGTTTCCTTGTTATATCTCTACCTTCATGTCATTCTCAATATAATCTGGATCAATGGTATCAAAGAAATATGCTCTTTGTTGTTTCTCTGTGCATGCCTTTGATGAGGTTAGGCTACTAAGAATTGGGTCTCGAACTGGTTGAGATTGGAGAAGAAAACTCCCACCGGCCAAAGAAAGATTCCATAGCAGAAGAAAAGAGAGACGATGGAGCAAGATATCCTATCAAACTGTTTCTCGAGGAATCCCTCATATGACAGAGGAACGTGATGGTGGATATTTTCTCCCAGATCATTTGATGACTGCCAACAACAATGGAGGCACCTTCAACCGGAAGTCACTTTAGAAGTGCAATTCCCTTTAAGGTATAAGTTAACTTTGATATTCCTTTATCAAAGTTACATCCAAATGGTTAAGTCTGCTAGAGGGTTATTTCTCTGTCCAAAATTTTTCCAACAATGAAAAAATCACCTTCGCGCTCCTTAAATCTCTTCCTCATGTCAAATATTGGTGGTAGACTTATTGTGAGAAACATGATGAAGATGAGTATGCAATTTTTGGGCTATGACCCACTTGGGAGACTTTTTTTGATACCCTCAAGGAGAAATACTACCATGTTGAAAACTATGATGACTAGTACACGAGATGGAAAACTCTACGTCAGGAGAGAGACCAAACAATGCCAAAGTACACGAAAATTTTCCATACCTTCTGTACAAAAATGGGTATTAAAGAATCTGAGAGAAAACTAGTCCTCAAGTACCACAATGGCCTACATAGGTACATCCAAATAGATATGGATTTCTTGGATGAGATCTTCTCACTGGGATATCCTTACCAATATGATGTCAAGATCGAGCAAAATTTCAAGAAAAATAATAAGTGGGATTTAGATTCTCCAAAACTGTTGCAGTAGGAGCATGGTAAAGGTGTCCCTAACTCCTATAGAAAAATATAGAGCAAGGATGGACAACCACAGGAAAACTAGTCCAAGCCACAAGAAAATAAGGGAAAAATGAAGTCGAAGGACACTGGAAAGTGGCGTGAATTCCACAAAATCCCTTGACATGAAACTGATGAATGTCGCTCCAAACAATCATTGTTGGATGAGACGAAAGCCTCAGATTCAGATGTCAACTTTGAATTTGATTTAGAATTAGATAAGGAAAAACAAATCATTGGTAGAGAACCCAATTTCACCATCACTACCACAAAATTCCCTCCAGAGGAACCAAGGATCTTGAAGAAGGGAAATACCTCTTCCACTCACATATGTGGGTGAAGGGGACCCCTGTCCATTTCATTGTTGACAATGGTAGCTAGAAGAACCTAATCTCAATAGAGGTCATTAAGAGGTTGAACCTATCAACAATGCCACATCGTCAACCATACACCATCAGTTGGCTCAGACAGGGACACAAAATCTATGTCACCCAACAATTCCTCCTACACTACAACATCAAGCCCTTCAACAATGAGGTATTGTGTGATGTTTCCCCCCTTGAATTTTGTGATGTTATTTTAGGACAACTATATACATGGAATCATCATGAAGTTTATGAATCTAGGCCCCATAGTGTCATTATTACTTTGGGAGGTCAACTCTACAGGGTACTAGAGGTAGTCCCAACTATTGTAGTCTCTTTGATCTCCGCGATCCAGTGCATAAAGGTGGTCTCTCAAACTGGGAGATTTGTCCTCTTTATGGTCCAGTTGAAAGGTGAACGAAAGGTCACTGCAACCGCCAAAAACTTTGTAGAAGGTCTCTCTACACAACAAAAACAAGTGGAAAAGATAGTAGAAATGAACAAAGACATCCTTTGTAAGATACCCAACCCCCAGCTAAGCAACATCACATGCAAAATATGTTAATGTTTAAGCCATTATTATAGTTCTTTGTATTTCAATAGATAACAATAGCATAACACAAGATCACTGAGAAATACACAATCACAAGAGACAACATTTATCTTGGGAAACCCTCTAGGGAAGAAAACCCAGCAAAAATTCCTTATTATAGATAGCCAATACAATGCCAAGAGATAACTCAAGCTAATACAAAATATCCTCTCCCAAAGATGCACCACTCTCTCTCTCTCTTCTCCAACTGCAATTCTGAAACTTGTCTCTCAATGAGCAAGTGAGGTGTGTCTAAGTGAGGCGCTAGCCTCCTTATTTATACAAGTCTGGCATGTGTGAAGTGTCTCTTCATTGGAAGTGATGACTTCTAAAAATGGGTGGTTATAACCACCTTTATTATAATCTGGGGCCTCTTAAATATGTTATGGGGCCGACTTCTTCTTTTGCCTATTACAATTACATTATGACCAATCTGCAAAAGGGGATTTGGTCCTTTTACAATAGCCGACATGATCAATCCACAATGGGGATTGATCCAATGAATAATATATCAAACAATAATAAGAATACACTTTGCAATTACATTATTTCAACACCCTCCCTTAACAAGAAGGGTATTCTTGAACAACATTAGGCGAGAGAGAGAGGACAACATTATCAACAACATCAAGTGGGTGAGAATACAACATCATTAATATCATCTTGGAACACTGACCGACGTATCTATAAATCATCAGAAGTTTTCTTCATCGGCAGCATTGTCATTCTCAAAGGAATGCAATCATCATCTGCATCAATATGTATTAGTATAAAACTGATACATCATCATCATCACAGCACGAGGTTGGTTCATCATCATAATAATGGACTGGCTTTATGTCACAACTGTAAGGCTGGAAGCACAATGCTCGTCTTGCTTTATGTCACAACAATTAAGATGGAAGGAAGAAGCTCGTCCTGCTTTACGTCACAACAATCAGGCTGGAAGCAGGATACTAGATTGGCTTTACCTCACAACTATCAAGCCAGAAGCTTAGTGCTAGTCTCATCTCATCATCTTGCTTTATGTCACAACCATCAGGTTGGAAGCAAGATACTAGACTGGCTTTACGTCACAAATGTCAAGCCGTAAGAACAGTACTAGTCTCATCTCATCGTCTTGCTTTACGTCACAACCATAGGGTTGGAAGCAAGATACTAGATTGGATTTATGTCACAACTGTCAAGCTAGAAGCACAGTACTAGTATTCATCACATCTTCTTGCTTTACGTCATAACAATAAAGATGGAAGCAAGATACTCGTCCTGCTTTACGTCACAACAATCAAGTTGGAAGTAGGATACTAGAATGGATTTACGTCGTAGCTATCAAGCTAGAAGCACAGTTCTAGTCTCATCACATCTTCTTGCTTTACGTCACAACAATGAAGTTGGAAGCAAGAGATGTCTCATCACAACAACTACACCCCCTTTTGAGGAAGGTCCTTTTGGACTATACCAAGCTTATCTCGAAAGTGTTCAAACTTTACACGAGATAGAGGCTTGGTCAACACATCATCAACCTGTTCATCCGTGCTAATGTATTAGAGCTTTAAGGATCCTCTCTGCACCATGTCATGGATGTAATGATATCGTATCTCTATGTTCTTTGACCTGTCATGGAATAAATGATTCTCTGTCATCTTTATGCAGCTCTAATTTTCACATAGGATCATGGTTTCTTCCATCTCTAGGTCAAATAGACCAGTCAACAACTTTCGAAGCCATATAGCTTCACAGTTGGTAGAACATGCAACAATGTATTCTACTTTCGCTGTGCTGAGAGAAATGCTGGATTGCTTCCTACTCTGCCATGAGATCATGGATGATCCCAAACTGAAAAAACATCCCGAAGTGCTTTTCCCGTCAGAAACACTTCCTGCCCAATCTGCATCAGTATATCCACTCAATGTGAAATCATGATCTCCATCATAGATGAGACCACAATCTATTGTACCCTTAAGGTACCTCATCACATGTTTTGCAGCCACTAGGTGAACATGTCTAGGTTCTACCAGAAACTGACTCAGGGTGTTCACAGAAAAACAAATGTCTGGTCTGGTGTTCGTCAGTTACATCAACGATCCAATAATCTGTCTGTACAACATGGCATCAATCAATTCTGACGAAGTGTCGACCAACAGCTTCAGCTTCGCTTCCATGGGTGTATTCATGGACTTGCATTCTAACATGTCAAATATCTTCATGATTTTGACCGCATACTTCCCTTGATTAAGGAAGATCCTCTCTAGAATCTTCCATACCTCGAGACCTAAGAAATAATTCATTAGGCCAAGGTCTTTCATCTCAAATTATGAAGCGAGTCTCTTATTACATTTAGTGATGAGCTTTTCTGCTCCAGTTAAGAATAAGTCATCCACATACAGTAATAGTATTACTGGCTCATCATTCATAACCTTGAAGTAGAGGTTAGAATCTGCTTTACTCTTGGTAAAGCCCAAGCTTGTCAGAAAGCTGTCTATTCGGCCATACCAAGCTCTAGGAGCTTTCTTCAATCCGTACAATGCTTTCTTCAACTTGCAGACACGAGACTTCCTGTCTTCAACTTCAAATCCTTGAGGTTTATCTATATACACTTCCTCTTCGATGACACCATTTAGGAAAGCTACCTTTACGTCCATCTCGTGCAGTTTCCACTTCATCTTATCCGCAAGGGCTATGATGGTTTCGATCAAAGTGTATCTAGCTACAAGAGTGAATGTCTCTTCATAGTCAATGCCTTCTTTTTGAGAAAAACCACGAGCTAAAAATCTTGCTTTATACTTCTCAATACTTCCCTCAGTTGCATGTTTTATTTTGAAGAGCCATTTGGAGGACACCACATCTTTACTCTTCATTCTGGGAACTATTTCCCATACTTCATTCTTTATTATGGATTGGTATTCCTCTGTCATGGCATTTGTCCATTCTTTCCTCTGAATGTCTTCTTCAAAGCAAGTAGGCTCCTCCTCTAGGAGGTCACACATCAAAGCTGTATAACTGGAGAATGGATTTGTTTTTTCCACCTGTCTCGTGGTTCCTTGGGGAACACCATACTTCTCTCCATCTTGAATAATCTCTCTAGCCCAAGTTGGCTTCCTTTTATGGAGGATCGTCATCTGAGGCGGTTCTTGAAATTCTACCATGTCATGATCTTCTGGAATTTCCTCATCAAAGGAAATTACGACTTCCCTCACTGGCTCTACAGCTCTGAGAACCTCCCTCACTGCAGTTATGTGGATTATGGGTTCCTCTTCATATACTTCTTCAAGCTGGCATCTTCTTGATTTCTTGAGCGTTGCATCTTCATCAAAGGTCACATCCCTACTGATATTAATGTGATGGTGACCTGGTATATAGATTCTGAAGGCCTTGGAGACCTCACAGTATCCCATAAATATTCCCTTCTTTCTTGAAGGTTCGAGCTTGTTTCTCTTCTCTTTCGGTATATGAATAAATACTGGGCATCCAAATATTTTGAGATGGCTTACCTCTGGTTTCTTTCCGGTGAACATCTCTTCCAGGGTCTTGAGCCCTAGTGCACTATGGGAAAATCGGTTCTGCACATATACAACTGCCATTGATGCTTCTTCCCAAAGCACATAAGAAGATCTTGATCATGGATCATAGTCTTCACAACTTCCAATATCGTTCTATTCTTTCGTTCAGCTACACCGTTTTGTTGGGGATTATAGGGAGTAGTGAGTTCCCTCTTGATCCCAACATCTTTCCAGAAGTTCACAATCTCTTTTGAGGTATATTATCCTCCATTGTCTGACTTGAGTATCTTGATCTTTCTTTTAGAAAGATTCTCTATCAAGACTTTGAATTCCTTAAACTTGCTGAACACTTCATCTTCAGATTTCAAAAAATATATCCAGGTCTTACGAGAATAATCATCAATAAATGATACATAATATACATACCCACTAATGGAGGATGATGGCATTGGGACACATACATCTGAATGAATGAGCTCTATGACTCCTTCTTCTTAGCTGTCTCTCTTCGGAAAAGGGTTCTTGATGTTCTTCCCTTGTGCACATCCATTGCATATGCCTTCATGGTCAACCTTGAGTTCTGGTAAACCTGTGACCACTTTGCATATGTATGGTATCTCCTTGTAGTTGATGTGAGATAATATTCTATGCCAAAGTTCACATGAGTTTTCAATGGTGTGGGTCATGGCAACCTCTGAGTGACCCTTTAGTTTATACAAGCCATTTTCGTCACTTCCAATGATGATTGCTTCATTTAAGGTTTCTCCTTTAGCCCACATAAGAACTTCTCCATCTATAAAGGCAACTCTGAAGCCTTTATTTCCTAAAGCTGAAATGGAGAGTAGGTTCTTAGTCAAACCTGGTACATATAGTACATCCTTTATTTTTAGTGAATTCCTTGAATTCAATTTTTGATTTGATTCTCCCACTCCCTTGATGGGATATTGGTAATCATCTCCAAGTGTCACTTTCTAAGAAAACTTATTTTTTGAGATACAAGAGAGAATGTCTCTTTGTCCTGTCATGTGATTAGATGCACCACTATCAATGAGCCAAGTGTCCTCTCTAGGTGTTACAGATCCTGAGAGGGCCGAGATTAAGACATGGTCTTTGATCTGCTCTCTTATTATCTTTGTGGGTGGCTCTTCATCTTCGACTACATGGGCATGGTGCCTCTTATGTTTTCTCTTGTATTCTTCTCATATGGCTGGACAAAATTTCACAATGTGTCCCATTTCACAATGATAGCATTGTACAAATGAGTAATCTCTTTCCCTTCACTGTCCTTTCTTCTGAAATCTCCTTGGATGAGATTCTTTATTATTGAATTTGTTTGGCGGTTTAGACTCTTTATGAGTCTACTTTTGGAAGTAGGGTTTCTTCCTTCCTCTTTTGGTGTGAGTAGCTAGGGCTTGATCATCATCTCTTGCCAGTAGTGCTTCATGGTTAGCTACTCTTGTTTCTTATTGGATGCATTCTTCCCATAGACTATCAAACTTCAGTTTTTCCATTCTGTCACATATCGTTTGGATGAATGCATCCCAAGGTCTTGTGAGACCATTTAGGGCCGTCATTATGAGTTCATCTTCATCTGTGGTATATCCAATCGCTTCTAACTATTCTTTGAATTCTGAGATTCTGCAGAAATATTCATGAATTGTTTCTCCTTTCTGCATCCTTGTATTCTTCAATTGAGTTCTTAGATTCATCTTTCGGTTTATGTTCTTTCCTTCATACAGTTTGGTCAAGGCATCAAGCATCTCTTTTAGAGTCTTCTTAGATGACACATAAGGGATCAGGTGGTCTTTGATTGAATCTGCAATGATTCTTTTGGCCCTGATTGTGTCCTTTTGAAGCTTGGCTTTTTCTGCAGCATCGTCGGGTTCCAAAATTTCTCCTTTGACGAATTTTGCTAGGTCATTCTCTTTAAGAACGAGTCCAATCATATACTTCCAGGCACGAAAGTTTTCCACACCTTCCATCTTGTCAACAAGCTTAGTGCTTGCAGACATCTTTTACTCGGAGCTAGGAAAATGACCGAAAAATGAAAATGCTCAAAATCAAATTCTGAACTTACTAGGAGGTGCGCTTGGCTAAGGCGAGTAGCCTGGTGTGTTTGGATCTGAGAAAATCCAACTTTTTCTCCTCCAAACTTGATATGTGGATTTCTAGACTGGTGCTTCTGGTTTTCTGGTACCTCTAGTACTTTGTTACTTCTAGTACTTCTGGTACACTAGTTTTCTGGTACTTTTGGTACTTTGTGAAACTAGGGTTTCACTTTCCGGGAGATCTAGCCACTAAAAAGGTGCACTGAGAGTGCCAAAGTAATCCTTGGGGGAGGGCACACTTTTCTAGATGGTTTTAGGGATGAAATGCTTCACCATAAAAAATCCCTAATTTGCATGTACAACAACAATGACATTTTTCACTCTTGTGAAAGATGCTTCCTTCATCTTGGCTCTGATACCATGTTAATGTTTAATCCATTATTATAGTTCTTTGCATTTCAATAGATAAAAATAACATAACACAAGATCACTGAGAAATACACAATCAAAAGAGACACAACATTTATCCTGGGAAACCTTCTAGGGGAAGAAAACCCAACAAAACTTCCTTATTATAGGTAGCCAATACACTACCAAGAGATAACTCACTAATACAGAAGATCCTCTCCCAAATATGCACCACTCTATCTGTCTCTTCTCTAATTGCAATTTCGAAACTTGTCTCTCAATGAGCAAGTGAGGTGTGTCTAAATGAGGCGCTAGCCTCCTTATTTATACAAGTCTGGCACGTGTGAAGTGTCTCTTCACTGACAAGGCCGACTTCTCAAACTGGTTGGTTATAACCACCTTTATTATAATCTGGGGCCTCTTAAATATGTTCTGGGGCTGACTTCTTCTTTTGCCTATTACAATTACATTATGACCAATCCGCAAAAGGGGATTTGGTCCTTTTACAATAGCCGACATGATCAATCCACAATGGGGATTGATCCAATGAATAATATATCAAATAATAATAAGAACACACTTTGCAGTTACATTATTTCAACAAAATACACATTAAAACATAATATTTTTTGCTTATTAATTTCCTGCAGCATACCAACTACATATCACACACAATTTAACCATTTGATTGATACCATAGTTCTAAATGCATCTAAAAACATATATTAAAACATGAATGCAATTGCTTAAGAAGACAAAAAATAAACAACATCCATATAAACCATTTACACAACGAAATATCATAAAAAACACAACTAAGAACTTTTTTGTTAATAGGTAACCAACTGGTTGCATACGAAGGATGAACCTCCCAACCATAGACATTAATATTGATTTTCTCTCAACAACAAGCCACCCTCGAGCTGAACCTATGAGTCCAAAAGGGTATCCAAACCTCTAGCTATCCATGCTCCATGCTCAACAACCCAAAAACCCAGGTTCCTCTCTATTCCCCACAACCTACACAACCCAAGGAATGTGATCCCCCTTCACTGCACACAGTCCCTTAGTCCATCCCACTTCCCTCTGGGGATCCAATGCATATGATTTATCAAGAATCCTCCCAAATACTCCAGGAATGCTTACAACAACCCTCACAAGGCTCTTGAGTCATTTTCTCAACATAAAAATGCATCACATAATTACAACTTGATTTACAAGCACACATGCCTCTTTCTAAACATAAAACACAAACCAACAATGGCTACCTTCAATCCCAACATTGTTATCGGATTAATCGATAAGTGTGGACACCAACATATCTCCCTAACTTCCATAGGAAACTAGAGAAAAACAGAACATAGTACACACTTCGCCTTAAACTTCATTATCATATAAACTAGTTTAATGAGGTACGAGCGACATACCTTTTAAACAAATATTGATCCTCGCTAGTGTCATCTTTGTAGCTCCTTCCTTGAGTTTGAAGAATATTAAGCCTATCTAAGAATCATAAACAAACAAAGAGGGAAAACACATATATATGTATTCTAATGAAGTCTATGTATATGATCAAGGAATTGTACAATAGAAGACAATATGCTTATATAGGGAAGAAATCTATTACTGTATTAAGTCAATAGAAAGTGGAGAATACAACCTATGCCTTGATGTTGCAAGGTTCCCTTTCGATGACTCTTTTATTCAACACACACACCTTTTCTCCAATGCCTTGAATGAAGAAGATCCACAATCTGACTTGAAGATCTAAAGCAAGGCTCTCAAGCATAAAATGAAGTAGAACCCTCCATACAAATCTTAGCCTATTCAACCTTAGCCTTTTCCATGAGAGATCCCTCTTTATATAGTGTGAAAGATAGATGGATGAGGAGATTAGGATGATCCCACCAAATCAAAGAAGCGAGTGAGATCTAAACAGATCAGAAGCCACCTCATCTTCTAAAAGATTATGTTCTAGAACATTCGTGAATTTTGTCTTTTCTCATGCTTTAAGCATCATCGCACCCTATGCACAAGAAACATGCAACGACGTCGCAGTCCATATTTAGGGAAGAGTGCAACGATCAAGAATCATCGCACCCCATGCATATAGCTGGGTGCAACGACCTTTCTTGTCATGGTTTTTGAAAGAGGAAAGAAAATCACTTTTCCCATGGAGAAAGTCTCTTTTAATATTTTCAGGGAACATGAACACATGTTGTCAGGTGATCACTGAGGTGACAAAAATAATGTGTAACATAATTCCCCCCAAAGTATGAAACTGGAAATCATGACATCTAAAATACTTTGTAGAATGTGTGTGTCGAAAACAAGGAGCGCATCGATCAAGAACCTACAAACAAAGAAGCATCTGCAGAATATCATATCATTTATGAGGTAGGCATTCCCATGCTCAGACTACAAGTGACTCTAATCAGAAGTGCCAAGTGAGTCATGGCCACTAAACATACACTGTGGATCCATGTAATCATAATTCGACATAGCCACCAGGAATACACTGTGGATCTATGCTCTAAAAGAATTCAAATTCAGACATAGCCACAAGACATACACAGTGGATCTATGTGTCAGTACTAATTCATTAATACTCTGTCACAACCTGGATAAAAATGATAATATCCAGGCTCTTCATATCCATCATCTCTAAGTATGTATCTAGTCAAGTGATTATAGGTGTTGAAGTCGAACATGGTAGAAACCACTTGATTACTGGTCATTAATGAAAACTGTTAACAAGTGCGAGGGAAATCACCATTGATGTAAATGAATCCCAAGGTACCCCAGTACAATCCAACAAATGTGAATAATTGAGTTGAAGCCGAACACTTGATGGAATCTTCCAATTAGGGGTCAATGATGTGAACCCGCTATTGAAAGCAAAGAAACCTGCCATTGAGGCATGCAGGTTCTAAGGTACTAAATGATTTCTAAGTCTTTTTCCTAGATAATGTGTTGAAGTCGACAGGAAAAGACTCGTCATAGGAGGGCCTTGATGTATCCCCCATAAATGACACAAAATATGTAACATATTTGAAGTAGACCAGAGTATGAAGTGATTCAGAACTGACACAGGGAAGGCCGACATGGTAGAAGATTTATAACTGCAGATGTTCGAATCGATAGAAGGCTTGTTTAGGTTGGACTTCTCTTGATCATATGAACAACACAAAGATGATATTGGTAGCATAGACTCAAGGAGGACCCGAGATATGAAATTGTGGATGGCCAAACGAGATAAAAATGGATTTCCCAACTCGAATACAATGATGAAGGGGGGTGTCATGTTCAAGAGCGAATATTACTGCCACTAACAAAAATACAGAGACACATTTATTTCCCAATCTCCCCCCACCATTTCTAGCGAGTACCTCTTTATTTTAATGAAAGATTGAGGAGGATAACATATGCTTGTAGATGTAAGCTCATCCTTTGGACAAGTCTCTCATAGTATGTTTAACGAATCCTAAGGAGTGGTTCTATCCCATATGGGTCTTTCGATGTTTGTTTAATGAGTCAAAAGAAAGAAAAATCATGGGTTTTTCATTTTTAGAGAGTCTGAAAAACACTTAAAGAGAACTCCATCAGGTCCTTTTTCGTAAATTAATCCGACAAGATCGAAAAAGTGATAATCTACCGCTCACCAGATGTTTTCTTCACATACTTTTATGAGTGTGAAA
Source organism: Picea engelmannii (assembly GCA_009831015.1). Classification (NCBI taxonomy): domain Eukaryota; kingdom Viridiplantae; phylum Streptophyta; class Pinopsida; order Pinales; family Pinaceae; genus Picea; species Picea engelmannii. The sequence goes on along the minus strand of ML803975.1, from coordinate 33,109 downwards.
AGAACAAGATCACTCGACCATCTTTTCATGTTTAGGGAGCTTGAAAAGAGCTTAAGTTTCATTTTTCCCGTCGCCATTACGAGTTCGAAAAAAATACAAAAGACTACTCGATTACATTCTCATGGTTTCATGAGTGTGAGAAAGAATTAAGACTCTGCTCAGAGTTTTTCCTGAAAAACCCTAAAAGGATCTGTACACGCAAAAAATATACAAAAACAAACCAAAAATGGGTGGACCCTTGTTTCAACATTTCATCTCTAGACTTTTAAATCTACAAAAGTCAATCACTTGAAAGTTGTTAAATTTTTAGGGCACAAATAAAGCATAAAAATAATATAATTTGCAAATGAAAAGTGATAAAAGTCAATAAAATAGGTTAAAAGCACCATTTTACCATTTCTTTTGTAAGTTTACCCAAATAGTGCTCCAAAGCCCTTTTTCACCCCGATTTTCAACTGTCGATTGCAGAGTGTGTGGTAGATCATTGCACGAATCATCTCTGTCAAAGAGGTAATCTCCTTCTCCTTCATCTTTTCATGGTTTCAAAATTGATTTTCATTGGTTAAATTTGTGTTTTTGGGTCAATTTTTAGGGGTTACCCGCGCGTTGAGGTCATCGTAGGTGCCCTATATCATGAACTGCGACGATCTAGGATTGTCACAGGTGACCCTATAGATAGGGTGAGACGACGTCGCATTGCACGAATTCATAGACCCACGACATCCATAGCCAAAAACTTAAAAAAGATGAACCTAACTAGAAAAAACCCCAGGAAGGAATTTTATGTGTCTAATCTTATCTTATGGTTCCTTGGTAGGATTTCCTTGGTTAAGATGCTGGAGTGGTGCGAACAAGAGCATGAAGAATAATATTACTTCACCGGGAATGACTTGGGAACAATTATGGATCTCAGGTAGTGTGGGCTACTAAAATTCTTCAGGATTCAGGGCATGGGAGCCCAATTGAGACTATTGGAGTACTTGGTTCACATGTGGGATCTGAACGAGTCGAAATTTCACGTTGGTGTCCACACATTCATTATAGATATCGAGGATACCTATTTCGTGACAGGACTATCTTGCCGTGGTTCACAGGTGACACTTACAGGCAACATGGGTGGAGGTGAGCCCATGGACTACTACGTCCGCCATTGGACTATGATGTATTATTCCAATGGCTGAGGACTCAACTGCTCATGGTTGAAGATTATGCGTATGCCGGAGTAGATTTCCGTGGAGATCCAGATCTGGCTCTTCCTGATGGGTCCCAGTGGGGGGACATAGGTAAGAAGGAAATTTTGTTTATATAATGTTTTTGTTATTTTAATTATATAGCATGTTTTTTGTGTTATTTATCTGATGACTAATCGAGTGCTCTCATAAATGCATATGTGGGACCTTATAGGCCACTAGGATCATCTCCCATCTAGAGGCATAAAGAGAGAGGTGCTATAGCAGGAGTGGCTTCCGCAGAACTCAAGGCTGTAGAACAAAACCTGGAGGGACTGACCATGAAAGTCCCTGACGCTACTGTGGATGAGCTCCCTAGGCATTACCAATGCCACACAGTGGGCGTATCCACATCCATCGATTGACTGCTCCGTATATTAGCACGGGAAGTTGCTTGTTATAGTGAGCAACATCCTTGATGATTTTTTACATGAAGCTATGAACTTCACATTTTTGATATTTTGGTCTTCAGACAAAAACACTTTTTGTAAACTTTTATCATTATAAATATAAGGCTCCTACCAGATTACTTATTTTATGTACAAAGTGTGATTGGATTTTATAAATGTCTCAAATGTCTGTCTAACGCATAATTAGCCAATGCATATGTCAATGTATTTAGACATCTAAGAATGTGTTGATATTCAATGTAATCGAAATGACGTTCCAAGAGGCGAATTCGTAAATATACTCTTAGAAAAGTTGGACTCCGAATGGAATAAACATTACTTAACTGTAGTACTACTAACTATGAATCAAGTCATACAATAAGATGACAGATTCCAAGTGAAACAACGTCAGTTAATAAATCGATAACTGCACTGCATTCCATGATATTGTTAGTTGCACGACCAAGGAAAACACCATATAGAATGATCAATTCATCAGTAGATGCATAGATTTCCCAAGCAATAGATGCTAAATTTTGAGTACTTCGACTAGCGCCATCAGCGAAGCCAATGTAGGGTAGTGAAGACACCGACATATGGAAGCCAAGCACAATGCAAAGTAAGCAGCTGAAGGGTGAAACCAAAATGAAAAAAACACACAAGAGTATGATACACTGAAAATACACAACACTTGTGCAAAAATGATTTAAGCATAGTACTTCTTCAAGTAAAAACCATTTCTGGGTTCACTCAAAAGAATTCCACCATAATCTACCAGCTCATAAGCCCCTTTCTCCAACACTCGTTTCACAATATAAGGACCCTACCACATGTGCTCAAATTTACTATTAAGCCCTAATATTGGCTCATTACCCCTTAATTGGGGCATATTATATTAGTAATGTTATTTTATTTATGTCGGCTTTAGGCCATTAGTTGTAATTATACCTCCTAGTCTCCTATATATACCAAGGAGACATTTTCA
>ML803975.1:0-19788 GCA_009831015.1 Picea engelmannii | reverse complement strand
TCCAATAGAGTAAGTGCTATTGGGGCATGCTTGGCAAATTGTGAACACTTACACTTCTTGTATCTTTGTATCTTGTTGTATATTTGTGAATGGTGTAATAACTTGTAATCTTTAGTATTCTTTTGTAAGTATTAATAATCTTGTTTGGGGTAGTTTAACTTTGATTTATTTGTAAACATTTTGTAATTGAACCACCCTCAAACATAGTTAACCCCATTGCCCAACCTTAGGCACTAGTCTTTAGTTGACTTAGGGAAAGGGTTGCTTTTCATTTAGATTAAGACTTGCACTTGCATTGCTGCTTGAACATCATAGGCTAGTTTTCCCCTTAGCCTTTAACCAATTAAAATTAACTCCTAGCACATTAACTTTAAAATTAACTTAGTAACTAGGGACTACCCCCCTTGGCTTCCCTAGGAGTAAGCCTAGAAGGAAGAAGTTCCAGTCAAGGTGACAGTGTGGACTTGGAACTTAGACATTGTGTCTCCGAGGGCACACTAAGTGAGTTGGACTTAGCTCACGTTAGCAAGTGTGCATTAGGACGACAACAAATACCACGGTGGTAAAGGGTATCACCAAGGATAGTGTATTGACAGGCTTGATACTGGATACGATGACGATCTGTACTAGAAATATCAGGCCGAGAAGTTTGGGTTTGGAGATAGATGATAATATCTCCGTACCATATGTCGTTAGAAATTATCAGAAAGAGAGATTCGTCAGGCAATGAATCCTCTACCACAATTTCTGTCTCATTAGAGGGAAGGTCACATATCAATTCAACAAAAACAAAAGACTTATTTGAATTGGCACGTTCAAACTCCAAATAAAATTCCTGGAGAATAACGATCCATTTAGAGTACTTGCCCCCTAACAATTTTCGAGTAAGGATATGTTGCATTAGGTTGCAATCAAAAATAACTGTGGTTCTACGTAATAAGATGTAGTGACGAAAACATTAAACAACTTGAACAACTTCCAAGGTCTATTTCTCCACATGTAAATATTTGGTTTCGGTTGTCATGAGACTCTGACTCAGATAGTATATAACATGTTCATCGTGTGAATCATCCTCTTGGACTAGAACCATAGAATGGTAGAGTCTGAAGCAGCTAAGTACAGGAAATGATCTCAACTATAATCGGGTGGAAAAAACAATGGTGTATGGATTAAGGCAAGTTTCAAAGATTCAAAAGATTTGTTTGCACTGTCGTCCCATACAAAATCATAACCTTTCTTGAGAAGCTTAGCAAATCCTTTCATTAATTCAACGTAGTTGGGAATGAATCGACGTAAAAAGTTTGCCTTCCCTTGCAAACTTTGGAGTTGGCATAGAGTGGAAGGAGGAGGTAGATTAAGAATAGCCTCAACCTTCAAGGGGTCTACCCTAATCCCATGTATAGACACGATAAAGCCAAGAAGTCATCCGGATTCCACACAAAAAACACATTTGCGCAGAGTCAAACGTATGCAATAATAACAACAGTGTAGGAAAATGGCTCGTAGATGTGCTGGGTGATCTTGACGATGCATAGAATGCAACGGTAGATCATCTATATAGGGTTTTACAATGTTCTTAATTTCATGAAAAGCATAAGACATAGCACGCTGAAAAGTTGCACCATCATTTCTTAGACCAAAATGTAGTTTCCAGTAGGCGAAGGTTCCCCAAGGGAAAATAAAAGCAGTCTTGTGTTGATCCGCGGGCAGAATATTGATTTGATTATAGCAGAAGAAATCGTCCATCAAGGAGAAGCTTTCACTCCTGACACAGTCATCAATGATCTGGTCAATGAAAGGGGTTGGAAATTGTCTTTGGGACAAGCTTTGTTGATATCCCTATAATCTACTCAAATGCAGATCGTGCCTTGTTTCTTGTTAATCAAAACAAGATTGGACACCCAATCGGTCAAAGCCACAAGATAGACAAAGCCATATTTAAGAAGTTTTTCAACTTCAAGCTTAATATCAGTGACTTTAAGTGGACATACTGGGCAAAGTCTCTGTCGAATGGGTTTAGCGTTTAGGTAAGTCTTAATCTCATGCACAACAATATCATGATCAATACCAAGAATTTCTTCATAACTCCAGGCAAAAACATCACATAATTCTTGGAAAAGGGATTTATAGAAACCTCATCATTAGAACATGAGGCACCGATATGAACATTTTCCAGGACTCCGGGTTTAATCGATATGTCAAGAGGAACAATAGGTAAAATATTACTCAAGTTCCCTTCATACAAGATATCGTGTGTTGACTCAGGAACATAAGAAATAACAACAATGATAGACATAATCGAAATCCATTAGTAAATTTATATGGTCTCATGTTCTAGGAAGAGAATAGAACGATGATGCCCATCATCCCATGGAGTATCTTCCATGTACATGACTGTCATGATCATCTAATCAGTAGGAAAAATCATGTGGAACGGATCATGAGATGTATCACCGAGAGGAGGAGAATGAGTCGTCGATTGAATAGCTTGATAAGCTGATTCCACTAGACTTAAAGGCATTCTGTCACCATAACGAAGATAGTCACCAGAGCTAGGTATTATCCATGGGTCATAATACTTAGGGGTTTCAGGAACATAGGTTGATATCATGTTAATCGAGGCAAAAAAAGGAGGAGGAATATCGGGTGGCAGAATAGGAAAAGTACCCATCAAGGTTGAATCTTTTAAAATACCCACGCCAACATTATCATAACTGGGAGGTGTTTTCGAAATAAAAGGTACATTGTTAGTATGTGAGTCAGAATTAAAGAAGGCCAGTTGATCAACAATAATGAATTTTCCTTGGTGTGGGAAACATAACACACATAAAAGGGTAGAAACAATTGCATGCATGGAGTCAATCCAACTATGACCAAGTAGAAGGTTGTAATCAAGAGGTTCATCAAATACCTCAACCTAAACATTAATTGCCTTACCTTCTAACATAATAGACAACGAGGGAAGAACACCGTAAGGTTTAAACCCTATACCATTGAAGGCCTTAAGAGTATTGTGCGACTAGGTAAGGGCAGGAGAGCTAATAGATTTCCAACAAGTAACAGACATAACACAAGTCGAGGATCCTTCATCAATAATGGTTCGAAAAATATTCTTATTTTCAACAACAACTTGGATCTGAAATGCTAATTGAGGAGGAAGCCTTGGAATATGATCTTCCAATTCAAATATTATCAAATTGGTATCGATAGGATCAATTCCACCAATAGCCTTTAACAACGCCTTTCGTTGAGTAGGAAAACTTTGAAGGACTTCGAGAGCTGACATCGCAGAGGGTGCTTGCATAAGGTCTTCTACAATACTGTAGTTTTGGGAAACACGTGTGTGAGGATTAAATGGACACTTTCAAATAGCACCCTTGGGAGGAGGAAAAAGAAATGTATCTAGGCCCGGTTGTTTGAGATGAAGAGGACCATTTGGAGGTGAATGGAGGAGGTTGAACCGACGAAGGTGGTAAATCATCAACTTTCTCTTTCGAAGGAGAATAATCTCTGGCTTGAGTTGCGACTTCAACTTCGTTCTTCTTGGAGTCACCAATACACATAAGCACGTAAGATGTGAGGGATAAGGTTGGTCATGAATGACCAATTGGGCCTATTGTAGAGAAGGAAAAGATTGTGACAAGACGACGGGTGTAGGAGGTTTCCCGGTTCCCTGCAGGAACTTAGTAACCTCAACACATCATGGAAAATATTTCCTATAATGATTGTCACCACAGATAAGGCAAGGATAACGAGGTTTACGTTTGTCCTTGTTGTCAGCATGCTACATTTTGGGTTTCTCAGATTGTTGATGATTATTTTTGTCCTTCTTATTCTTACACTTTCCTTTCTTTTTATTTTGATTTTTACCAGAAGGTGTAGATTGAACCGAATTAACTTCAAAAGTTTTACTGGGAGAAGGGGTAGGAGTAGGAGTATTTTGTACATTAGAAGTAGTATACTTGGGATTGGTATGACTGGCTTGTGTAGACTGAGTTTCATCATGAAAATTTCCAATCACACCATCAACAACATGAGAAGCTACTGGATGTGTTGGGGTAGGATTCGTGGATGGACAAGGATCATCAAGGATCAAGTCATAGAGTGTGGACATTTGCGAATAAACAAGACCTAGATATTGAGCATGACTAATCGCCTTCTCTTCAGTGACGAGACCACCCATGGCAACATAACGGGCAATAGGATCAGTGAGTGATTTAGTAAACCACTCAGCCAATAGTTGATCAGGAAGGGGAACTTTGATTAAGCGTCTTCTCCTCATCCACTAATGGATATGATCATAAATATGAGTGGAAGAGGATTGTTTAAATGAACTCAAAATTTTAGTTCATGTCTTATAACGAATTGACAACTAGTAATGCATTAATAATGCCATGGCTAAGGTGTTAAAGTCATTAAAGAATCCTCATGGTAACTCAATATACCATTTGGCTACCGAACCGGTAAGAGTTCGTTGGAAAATTCATAATCTTATAGTCATCCATCAATGAGTTGGACAAATACCAAAGATGGAAAGTCATGACGTGATTATTTGGGTATTCTCCTGATCGACTGTCAAACTTAGGAATGCTAGATGGTAATTTGGCCAGTATGATGGGCCAATAAGGAGAATGTAAAATAGGATCATTCAAAATCCTATATAAATCCGGTAAATCCAAATTAGCAAGAAACGAAAACTATCTGTTCACTTGAGGAAACTGGTAGTTTTGAGGAGGTAGTCCTGTAGGTATACCAGTAGGACCACAAGCAGTTTGTAGATAGTTAGATAGTCCTGACAAATTCGGTTGTGGAGAGTTTTTATTAAGTAATATCCCTTGGAAAGGAGCATTAGACTAAATTTTTTTGACCCCAAGTAGGATTCATAAAACCTGGATATGATTGACAAGATTAGGGGTACAAACGAATTAACTTGAGGATGTTTCCCCCCAGATGGTTGTTGATTCCCTTGGAAAGGAAGTTCCAAGGTTGATATTGTAATCTGGGTATACTTTTCCCATAAACTGGGTTATGGCCTCCAACTTGAGGTTGCCCTCCAACTTGAGGCTACCCCCCAACTTGAGGTTTCCCCCCAACCTGAGGTTGACCTCCAAAAATAATATGAAAATCAGAAGCGAAAAAATGACTGGTGCCTCCAACTGGATTGGAGCTACTAGGGCCAGGATGATTAGATCCTCCAGGCGAAGGTGGAGGAGGAATGTATGCCCCCCTGGAGAGAACCTGGGTAGGCATAGGAAAAAAATGACTAGCAACATTATACCCAGGAGGAACAAAAATAATAGACCCTCCAGATGGATTCTGGGAAGGAATAGCGATGGAAGTATTCAGAGCGTTATACCCAGGGGGAAGTGATGGATTTGATCTAAGAAGAAGTGGTGTTCCAATAGGAGATTGAGTGATGACCACATTTCCAGTAGAAACATGCATAGCTTGTGGGACCATGGTAGAGTTGGCGATTTGGAGAGGAAGAATCGAGTGAGAACCAATCAATAATTGGTCTGAAAATGTGACGACATTACTGGTTGTGCCAGTAAAATGATATAAAGGTATGGTATAAGCAGCGGAAGTCACAAAAGTTTGTGATGCCAGAAATGCTAGTTTATCAAAAATATCGTGTCCCGAAGGAGTTCTCTGAAAAGGAAAAACATGGATAGAGCTAGGATTAAAAATTCCAGCAGTGTGAACTGGGGTTCTAAACGACTCACTCTGAAAAATTGGATCGTCTATTCTAGACGTTGCATTATGTCTAGTAGGTATGTGAGTATGATATTCAGTAACAATTTCTCCCAACGAATTTAGCTGGAGAAAAATTGGATCTTCTCTAAGATTCAATAACGGGTTTACGGGAAGTATAAACTCCTCCAAGGGAGTAGAACTTCCAATCTCAGAGGATACTTCGTTATTGACAGCTCCTTCAGGAGATCCCTTTGGTGAATTGGGAAGCAAAGGGACATAATCTTTCGGATCTTCTGGAGGTAGTCCCTACATCCTATGTGAACGACGAGGGCCGATGTTGGCCACACCAAATAAAGAATGAAACAAATCTATGGCCAACTAGAGAAACAAACAACACTCACTAATAAAATCTAGAAATCAAACCAAGCAAACAAACCTTCTTATTTCGAATTCACTAGTTGGTGATGAAATCCAATGTTGTGAAATCAAGACAAGAAGGGGTTGGGATAAAGTGGGTGGAAAAGTTACGTTGATGATCTACTTAACAGACTTACACCCTAGTGCAAGATCCCACACATAATCGTGGGTATACCCTCCAAGGAGCCCGAGTGATTTTGGCCAACGTCGATTCCAGGTATCGTGAAGACTTGCCCCTCCATAGTCACCTCGTGTAAAGACCCTAAAGAGGTAGGCTACTAAGGTTACCAATTATGACAATGATGTCTGGGAAACAATCGACAGTTCGATCCACGTACACAGGCAGGGTATCTAGCTTGCCATCAACTCGAGAAGGTCCCCACATGATTTTCTTCTCAAGTGACCCCCAATAATATGTGCAATATCTACACTAAGATCGACAAAGCAGGGTGAGTAACTCTTCTAGTCCTAATGCGACCTCATGAATGACCCTTGTGTTAGAAGGGCTTCCTAGGACAAAATGTAGCAAGTGGATTTGAACTCTCCCTATCTCAATATACTATTGTGTGTTTTGATGCTTTGGAGAGTGTGCCTTACAACTTATTCCAAAGTGCTATCCTAGCTAATGTTGGTGAAGAGAGTTTATAGAAAATAAAAGTTACTAATAAATTTTAAAATTTCGCTGCATTTTAAAGCCTGTTGTTTACTCAAAAGGGAAATGAAACTGATGATGTAAATGACCTTGACCCAATAAAATGCAATAATAAATGATTATGAAATATTTCAATTCGATGAAATTTAATTACAATAGGGAGAATGTATCTCTTTTTAAATACAAAAGCTACGAAACGCAATTTCTCAATTTTTGAATGAAAAAAATTCCAAATAATCATAAGCTACAAAATTTTCCAATTTTCTCTTTTAAAAAATATTTCAAAAGCGACAATTTTCTTGTGAAAAATTACTAAAAAGAAGAAATAACTTCAATTCTTTCTTTCTCAAATCATATCAGAGATGTAATGAAGAAAAGAAAACGTAATCCAAGAAAATTAACAAACTCTCAACACGATTCCCAAATCAAACCAATAATGTAGACAAAAATGAAATGATAGGAAAGTAAAAAAAAAATGTCTCTCAATCAATGAACAATCCATAAAGTAAAAAAAGTCCAAAATTCCAAATAAATGAAGGATTCTTTGTCAAACAAGCACTCAAGACCGATATCTAGAGATTATACCCTTGTGACAAAAATCAAAAGCAAAAACTTGCAAAATTTAGAAAGAAAAACTTCCAATTTCTGAAAACCAATCAAATGCAAGCTTCAAACTTATAAATCAATCAATCACTCATATCAAAAGTTCATCCCAGACAATTGAGGCAAAACTGGGTGGAAAAAAGAAAAATTGGCTACCTCCAACAATTCCTATAGGAATCGTCGTGGGTTGCAGTGGAGCACAGTGCGACGATCTATGGTCATCACATGCTGCCAATAGGGTACAATGCATCATCGTCGCATTGGTCTACACCACTAGAGTGCAACGTCAAAGGGTCGTCATGGTCTATCTATATATTACAGTGCGATGATTTGTGAAACTAAATGAAAATGGAAGGAAAAACAAAAATTCTTACTAAACCTTCAGACCCAGGGAGTCTAGATGGATCACCCATAGACTCAGAGAATGAATTTAACCAAAAGAAGGTAGGCTAAAATAAAATAAGAGGAAAAAAACCAAAAGAAAGTCGTATCCCCAGTATGGTCACCAATTTTGTTATCGGATTAATCAGTAAGTGCGGACACAAACATATCTCCCTAACTTCCACAGGAAACTAGAACAAAACATAACAAAATGCACACTTCGCCTTAAATTTCATCATGATATAAACTAGTTTAATGAGGTACAAGTGACATACCTTTTAAACAAATCTTGATCCTCGCTAGTGTCGTCCTTGTAGTGCCTTCCTTGAGTTTGTAGAATAGTAAGCCTGTCTAAGAATCACAAACCAACAAAGAGGTAAAACAAAGATATATATATTCTAATGAAGTCTATGTATATGATCAAGAAATTATACAATATAAGACAAGATGATTATATAGGGAAGAAATGTATTACTGTATTAAGTGAATAGAAAGTGGAGAATACAACCTATGCCTTGATGTTGCAAGGTACCCTTTCGATGCATCTTTTATTCAACACTTATTCAACACACACACCTTTTCTCCAATGCCTTGAATGAAGAAGATCCACAATCTGACTTGAAGAACTAAAGCAAAGCTCTCAAGCATAAATTGAAGTAGAACCCTCCATACAAATCTTAGCCTATTCAACCTTAGCCTTTGCCATGAGATATCCCTCTTTATATAGTGTGAAAGAGATATGGATGAGGATATTAGGATGATCCCACCAAATCAGATAACTGAGTGAGATCCAAACCAATCAGAAGCCACCTCATCTTCTAGAAGATTCCCTTCTAGAACATCCGTGAATTTTGACTTTTCTCATGCTTTAAGCATCATCGTACCTTATGCAAAAGAATCATGCAATGATGTTGCAGTCCATGTTTAGGGTAGAGTGAGACGATGAGGCATCATAGCACCCCATGCATATATCAAGGTGCGATGACCTTCCTTGTCATGCTTTTTGAAAGGGGGAAGCAAATCACTTTTCCCATGGAGAAAGTCTCTTTAAATATTTTCAGGGAACAGGAACACATGTTGTTAGGTGATCACCGAGGTGACCAAAATAATGTGTAACAAACATGGATGGTTCTCTTCCCAACACTCATATCCTCTCTTACTGTCCAAAATATCCAAGTAAAAGCTGCTCTCCATGCAAAAACATGACTGTCCCCAAAAATTGCCCCCTTGGCCATACAAATTTCCTCCCTTTGTTTTTCTGATTGACTTGACTTACACTCTTCTCTAAGCTGATTGTAATCATTCCCATGCTCTCCAATAACTATGGGATGTGACTCCTCACACCCACCGTCTTGCAGGAGTTTTAATGATTGGATTTAGGAACACTCAACAATAAATATAAGGTTTACCCAATAATAATAATGATTCATGAATGTGGGTTGGATTAATACCCACGAAGAATCCCCCATTGGACTCCTATTTCTATTGGAATCATAACCCCCCATAATTCTTCACCCTTCTCATATTGTAACCAATGATTACTATTTTGACTAATTATTTCAATGAAAATAATATACCATTTGGCCCTCGACCATATTAAACCAATACAAGCTCTTCGCCCCAACACATCGAATCACCAATGTAAATCAAATTTATACAATTACATTCTAATTCAAGAGGATTAAAACTATGGATGTTACATCCCCCCCCACCCCCCTCGCTTGTTTTTTCATTGTCCTTAGTGCATAAGGCCCTTCAGGTATACATTCATTTTACAATTTCGGCTCCCTAGCCATTAATCATCATACATGATCTCTAGCCCAAGATCACTTAGGAATTCCTTCCTAAACAAAATTACATAGGCTCTTTGGCCCAAAATCACAGATACATAGGCACCTTAACCCAAAAACATATACATACATATGCACTCCGACCCAAAAACCATAGATACTTAGGTTTCTTGGCCCAAACTGTGTATGTTGATTTCACAATTCATTATCCTAGAAGCAACTCCAACCAACAATATTTCATTTTTCGTGGCCTACACCACCTTTCTCTAGCTCTAGCTACAATATTCTTCATGCTTTGTCAGTTCCCACAACAATTCCAGCCAAAAAAATCTCATTCCCGTCAACTTTCACAACCCAAGGAAGTGTACCCCTTCTCTGCACTGCAATCCTTCAGGCTGTACCACTTCTTAGTTCTAGTACAAGGTTAGACATGAATTCTCTGACTTGTGGCTCCAGGAACTCCAGCTACAAAATATTTTATACTTTATTGATTCCCACAACAATTCCAACCAACAAACTCTCATTCCCCACAACCTGTACAACCCAAGGAAGTGTACCCCTTATCTGCACTAGATTCATTCAAGGTATACCACTTCCTTTCTAGGGTTCCAGTACAAGGTCGGAAAATAAGTCTCTGAGTTGTGGCTCCAAGAACTCCAACTGTGATAATGGAATATCCAACTTTCAAATAGTTGCAATTGTGCCTCCTACACAACATATTACACAACTCGGAGGGAAAGAAAGTATAGAACATGACAAACAATCTCATGCAACTTCCCATAGAAATTAAAACATAACACAATAAAATTTAACAGACGTAGTGAAGAAAAATCATACACACAAAAACATCTAGTCACATAAAAACACAGATACATAAACTTCATTCAGACCCAAAAAGAAATAGTGAATAAGGAAAAACTTAAAACATATTGAACAACAATTTACCCATCTTCCCACATAATTAAATCAATGATTACAATCACTTATTCATATGTTTTTTTTCTCCATTTCACAAGAAGCCACAACAAGAATTTAGTTCACTGTTATTTTCCTGACACACCCTTATGATTTCAACCACAATGTCATATGCATTATTGATTTCCCTGTATAGGGTGGGTTTACATGAAATTTCCTCGTATGGGGTGTTGGGGATGAGCACTTTAACAAGATAAAACCCAGAGGATGGATTGCCAACTATTTCTATGGGCACAAGTACCATGATAGGTTCCGAAAACGAGATCGAAAGTATGTCATGTCAAGTGGGTTTACATGAATCAGGTGTACTCTTGCATGGAGAAATGGGACAACAAGTCATTCACCACAGTGACAATATTAATTCCATTAAATACATGTACTCCAACCTCGACCCGACCTTACCCTATCTAAATTATTCAAGGTTCAATGGGAAATCCTACAAGGAGAATGAGAAACAATAAGCTATGTGGACCAATGGATTCTTCGTAGAGGTAGAGAATAGATCCCATATTTGAAATTACTACAACGAGGGACCGAAAGACTCATCAAAATTGTAGGTGGACTACCTTTCATTCCTTTGCCCAATGTTCTATCTCAGTGCTCAGAGCCTCTATCTGGGGCATGATGGATTCTCGTAAAGGATACCCCAGAGGCTATCACTGTAGAGTTGGAACTCCAATGGAGACTTCATCCCACAAGGTAGGAGAAGACCTGCCAACATCCAAGGTTCAACACGACGCGTATGAGGAAAGTACCATTCCATGCTGCCACCCCACTATGTTTCCAAGCACACCTGCATGATGCTAAAGCATAAGTTCAAATGGAAAGAACCATGAAAATCGAACATGAGGTGGTTGAAACTACTATCAGATGGGTTCCCGACGTTGGAAACACTCGTGAAAGGTAGACTAAATATTGGAAAACCATTGAATTATACTGGCATATTAAGATCTTTCTGGGTCAAATGCTTCAGACTTGGGAAGACACCCATAATACAATTCAACTGCAATTGTATGGCTTTCATCTTCTTCTTAGGAAATCTCTTTCTCTCATCCCATCCTCTAGTACTGTCATGACGACCTCAACACCAAAAATCACTGCCTAGTTTGCTCCGGAGCCGCCTCAGGATCAGCTAGAGGCTCCTCCTACCCCGTGACCAACATGTATTCTTGTCTGAATTTTGAATGCATATCACCAAAAGAGATAGAAATTGAGTCTTCTCCTCTCCTCATCTTTTCTACTCTTTTTTTTTTTCTAGATTTCAAGACTCTTTTTAAAAATCTCATGCAAACTATATGGACATAAGAATTATTCATTTTCTGTTGGTCTAGTTTCCCTAGCAACATACCAACATCAAAAATCTTTTTTATGTATGTTATTATGCTAGAATAATTTTTTTGTTTGTTTGCGTGATTACAAAATAAATAAATTGATTACCATATATGATTGCATTATTCCATTATATTGACACAAACAATATTCATAGGCTAGTGTGTAGGTTTTCATAGTTTGTCATATTGAGCTTAAATGTTTTGGATGTAAACCATGTAGGAAGTTTCAAAACTTCCTACACAGTTTACTTTTAGAAAATTTAATCTCAATATTATTATATTTTACTCTATATTTGATTATATATTACTATATAAATTAATCATGAGTTGAAATCTTTTTAATTAGTAAAAAGACTTAAATTAACGATTAAGTTGTGAGTATTAATTAATATGTAAAAGTCACAAAATAGGGTGAAGGGCCCCAAGGATCACTTCTGTAATATCAGGAAAATTTGTGGGGAATTCCCATAAGTTATACAGATCTCATAATTTATTCATTATATGTTCATCCTAGTAATGGATTCAAGGTCGTATTAGGCATACCATTCCCTCATTTGATTATTGGGAAATCATTGGTTTGATGGATTTGTATCTCGCACACCATACACCATACATCATACATGTTCACTTTATTTTGGATAACTCTTGGGTTTTCTTACACAATTGAGATATGTAATTCAAAACTATGAAATATCAAGAGTTGACCTAGTAGAAGGCATAGTCACAACACTCATGTGGGTATTACTATGATACTAATTCATGAATTTTATATTCACGAGTTACTCTAAGGATTCCTGCCATGTAGTTCACTTTTGTTGCAAGAGTAGAATCCTCGTCAAGGCAAGAATCCCACCAATAAACCATTCCTTGTATTATGTTTCATGGATTGGATAGGAGAGGTAACTCATTAGGTCCCAAAAATGTTGATCATAATTCTAGGAACTCTTTGAAACTATATATTTTATATCTTTCATATTAGCACAACTCTATTGTTCCTAGCTAGGATTCTAAAGCTTAGAAACACATTTCTTCTTCATTTCATCCAATGTCTTATTCGTACCTTGAGGGGTACTCTGAACAAACTTCATATACCATTGCATATCTCTTCCATGCAAGATGGTTTGGAACTGAACTAACTAGGAATTCGTATAGCTAGTATGCTTAGAAATCAAAATTGATTTTCAGAGGAACCAATGTTGTTCGACCTCATGTTCATCCTACCTCGAGAACCCAAGGTATTGTCACATTCGATGTTACTCTAGACATAAAATTACTTGGATTGTGTATACAAACATAAATTTCTGTTCATAGTTGAATGATCGGATTCTAGTTTAAACTAAGAAATAAATTAGGATTCAAAATGGTAATACTCCCAACAACTTGACCCCCTTCTATGATTGGTTGAATATTACTAATATTCCCTAAACTACTTGTAGGTTGCAATTCCAAATCATAATTAAAATATTGTTTAACAATTACCTTACTTGATTTCAAATGTGCATGGGGTGGAAAACATTTTGTACTAGCTCCACTATTGCTTGACTATACCATGTATGTTAGGTCATTTTCTTTTGCAACAAATAGTTGTAATGCATCGTTGAGTGCATCATGCAATTGGACATTTTGATTCCCTTCTACTATTATATCAAAATTTTCTTCGAACACAACCTCCTATTGTAACAATATATGAACCATCTGTCTAGATGCATGCATCTACTTATTGGACCCCTCTCATCCTTGTCTACTCATACGATTCACTACATGTCCCACTTTCCTTAGATCCTCTTCTTGGTCTTCCCTCCACCATCAATCTTGATTTATTAAAAAATTGGATGACCAATTCTCCATTAATTTGAAACTTATCCAAATCCTATTAATGTGACACAGTACTTGTCAAATCAATAATTTCTTTCCTTAACACCTAGTTCTTCTAAAGAGTTTCATGTATATAGTTAAACCACCATTGGTTAGTTATGTATTTATTCTTCAAGGCTCACTCCATTCTTTCTTGACTTCTTTCTTCCTCCATGGTATCTTCCATCGTTAGTTATTCATCTTTTATAGTGCCATATTAGATCACACTCAAGCACAAGAATTCAATCTACCATGCTGGGGGGTTGAAAGGAATAAAATCTTCCTCCACTAATAACATATTCAACCAGGTCATGATTTCCTTCACTAGTCTACCATGGGGTCCATTCATAATATGTTCCTTGTCCCATGAGTAATATTAGTGTAACTCAATAATGTATCTGTTGGGGTACATGCTCAAATACATACTTAGTGACATACTCATTTTTCCCATTTTCCCTACTATTTAGGAGTAATTCTATTTATTAAAGGCCTATATTTTTATCCTGTGTCTTCCTATATGTAATACCATGGGCTCATAAACCACCATTATAAAAAATCCTATTTTTTAGGGGAAGAGCGCTTCATTCCTTGATTTTAGGAGATAATTCTTGTTTCATGGCTGTAGAGAGCAATGAGAATATTATTATCCTAAGGAAGTGTGCATTACCCATCTTATTCTTGGATTTAACCCATTTCACTTATTTACCTATTTTTAGTGTCTTTCCATATTTATGAAATTACCTCTCAATTAGGAATTTAGGTCTATTCTTGGACTCTAGTCTTATTCTAGGAGAGTTTTTGTATTATGGAATGCATGTTGACTTCATGTAGAGTTCTCATTGAGTTCACACCTACATTTTTGACCTTTCTTATTATTAACAACTTTTGAATTTAGTTAACTGTTGTTAGTGAGAGTGGTTGCTTTTATTACTTGAGCATGCACATGGAAACCCCAAGCTAGTGCACATTACTCCTCTTGTGGAGAGTCCTATATATTGTACTCATGATCAATTATTAATATAATGTGATTTGATTTGGTTTCTTAGTCTCTTATGTGTGAAGATTGATTCTATTTTTCTCTCTCATCTCTTTCTTTTGCAATTAACTAGTGTAGTATTTCCTACTCACAATTAGGTCTTGGAGTGTGGTTTAATATTACATGGTATTAGATCCATTATTGTGAGGGAGTGTTCACTTTTATTGCAGTTTTATAAATCATATTGGACAGCCAAAAGAGAACTATGGATCAACCATCTTCTTTAGTGATCTTGACACCCTTCAACTACTTTGAGTGGAAGCCCAATATAGGGATTGTACTTTGCAACAAGGGTTTGTATAGGGTCACCATGGGGATTGACGTCGAGCCTAATTCAACCATAGAGAAAGAAAAATACTTCAATAGAATGGATGAAGCCTATGGGATATTTTTCTTGAGCGTCTCTCCAAATCTCCTCTTCCATGTCGATACTTGCAAGATCCTAACAATGTTTGGACAAAGTTGAAGGATTTTCTAGGAAAACAAGACAACCTAAGAGGTCATCAACTAGAGAATGATATAAATGTATTGAATCCAAGTGAGTTATAGAACCTACATGAATACTTTTTTAATTTTAAAACTTTTCTTTTGCATGTTGGGGCTTGTGGAATTGACAAGAAATATGAACATTTAATCTTTTCAATTCTAACCAAACTAGGACTAGAGTATTCTATCTACATTTATTCTTTTCATACTACCAGGTTAGATATGGGGTCTACATGGAAGATTCCATCCCTTGATGAGTTCATGGAGTCACTTATCCATGAGAAAAAAAATCTCATCAATATAGGGGAACTCAAGAGTTCAAATCCCCATGCACTTACATCTCAAGGAAGTTCAAAAATGAATAAGTGGAAGAACAAGGGTAAGAAGGACAAAGAGAACAAGAAGGAAGGTAAATTTTTTTCCAAAGATGAGAGCTTGAATTCCAAGGAATCAAAGAGAAAGAAGGAGAATACCAAGTGTTCCTACTATAATAAGGGGTTCCATCCTAAGAGTTATTTTATGAAAAATACCATACATCTCATGGCACAATCGCTTGAGCAACATCACCTCGAGGATTGTATTCCAGATAATGCAAGGAATAAGCCACTGGTCAAGCCATCATCAAAACGATGTAAAGGGCATGCATCACTTTCTATTTCATCTTATACTAATCCTTGGGTGCTTGATTTAGGGTCTACCCATCACATGGCCTCATCAGATAGACTTTTCTCATACTTGGTGACTTGTTCCGGACCATCGATCTTCATGGGAGATGATTCTCATACTAAGGTGTGTGGTAGGGGTAGAGTTGATCTAAACCATGGATTATTTCAGGATATACTTCATGTTCCAAATATTTTATTGAATCTCCTCTCCATCTATCAAATCACTCATTCATCTACAGGGAAGAAGGCATTGTTCACTTTAGACTCAGTTATTATTTACCGCTTGTTAGATGGTTCAAAGATTGTTGTTGGTGAGGTTAATCACCATTCCAGGTTGTACACCTTCTCTCACTTTAATCGTAAATATGATTAACCTATTCTAACACATTCTAATTAATATTCCATTTAGAGGAGTGTTAAGTTTGAAGAAGGTCCTTCATAGGTACTTCTAGAGCAATCCACACCTCCATCTCCATTGCCACTAGTTGCAGAACTTCATGAGAATTATTTTGATCATATTTATGATTAGATATATGAATATGATATATCTGATATTTATGATCAATATTAATAATTTTAAGGTCCAGAGTATCTACCACACTGAGCACAATAGACTCTTCAGGCAATAGGTAATCTAGTGGGTGATCCCGTCGATCCATAGAGAACCAGATCTCATTTTGTGGAGCCTTTGCAAGATCTTAATGCCACATATCCTTTACTGTCTATTTATTTTTATATGGTACTTGAATGATACCCTCGGTATTATGAAGAGGATGAAGGTAACCCCCAATGGGAGGAAGATATGAAAGCAGAGTACAATTCCCTGATGGAGAACAACACATGGGAGTTGGTTCGTCTACCTTCCAACATGAAGCTTGTTAGATGTAAGTGTATTTTCAAGACAAAGAGGGTTGTTGATGGATACATTGTAAAGTATAAGGATTGGTTAGTAGCTAAAGGTTTCTCATAGGTACAAGGCATTGAGAATGAGGATACTTTTACACCGGTTGCCAAGATTGATTCCATTCAATTAGCTCTAGATATTGTATCGGCTAGAAAGTGGGGGGTCCACCATATGGATGTGAATAATTCATTCTTACATGGAGATATTAATGAGGAGATATATATGGAGCATCCAGAGGGATATTTTTAGGATCCATAATTAGTTTCTAGGTTGAGGATGTCACTATACGGACTCAAGCAAGCACCTCAAGTATGGTATGCTAAAATGGACTCTTATATTCTCTCTAAAGGTTTTCTTAGACTTGTATCAGATCCTAATGTTAGATTTGGAAGCTCGGAGGTACTTCTTCATAGGCGGTGCCCATCACACGGAAGTGATCAATCACATTTTCTCCCTAGTGACTTTATAATATGTTTTTATAAAATAACTTTATAAAGTGATTTTATAAAGTAGGGTATTTTATTTTTAAAGTGTAAAAGTGACTTTATGAGGTTGAGGGTCACTTTAGTCACTTAAGTGACCTCAATGAATGATTAAGTCGTGATCGTTGATCTCATGAGGGAAATATCTAATATTGACCGTCAATCTCATTGGAAGAACAAGGGTTAGGGAAATTACACTTTGAAAAAGGATAAAGGAAACTCATGAGGGAGAGAGGGACACACATTTTGAGGAGAGAAGAGTGGGAGGTGACGAGTCACATTTTCCAAGAGAAATTTCTTGCTTGGAGGGAAAGAGTAACAACATAGGGAGTTGACACACATCTCTAGGTGAGGGATAGGCATGCACTCCAAGGAGAGAAGACTGCATTTATTGTTGTCCATACTGTAGCTATATAAGGAGGTCATACAACAAAGATTGCTGGTCGTACAACAAAGTAAAGGGCAAAAAATTGAGGGTTGTTTTATCAGCTGGTTGGCTTGAATTTCTAGGTTCTTTTGCTAAGTTAAGGCTATTCTGCAAGGGACATGAAAATGTTGTATATTTTTGGCATGATTTCCTAGGCCATTTTCGTATTGTTGCTGATTGTACTGGGTCGTACAACCATGGCACAATTTCCAAGACAAAATTATGTTTCATTTTTCTAGGAGGGTTTCTTGCTGGAAGAGAGATAAGTATTGTATTTGAATGTTGTTATAAAGGCTATTGTAACTATGAAATTTTCCCTAAAGATGAATAAGAATTTTTTTCTCCTTAAATCTGTCATCTTTCCTATGTATTCTTCAAGGGGCATAACCCATAATTTTTGTGCCAAATGTGTGAATTTTTCTACTGTTCATTGGTCTTCCACTGTTGATGGCTTTGTTAATGTATTTCTTCTCATATGCTGTTGTTGAATGTTAGTGTTTCTTACTGCATTATAGTCCTTGGTATATTGGAGGTTGAAAACAAGATTTAACTAAGTGTCAAGTTCATATTTTTCAACATGGTATCAGAGCTAGTGATCTGGAGTTCATTAGAAAGTTTGACATTTGGAACAAAAGTGACTTACTGGGGAATTTTCTTGGAAGAAGGGGACATAAAGATTCTTTCTTCGTAAGACATAAATAACTTCCTACATCAGGTTTGAAGATAGGTTGGAGGGAATCTCCAACCACCTGTAGTGGAAGGTGAGAATCACAAAGGTTCTCTCAAGGAGAATAAGTTGTGGTCATTTTTGAACACCATCATGCCACTACCTGCATCAGATCCCATAACTATGGATGTTCAGGAAAATAAGGCTCAGAGAATAATTTTGGACAAATTCAGGGACCATATTCTTCCACATTTGGATAAGAAGAAAACAACCAAGGACATGTGGGATGCACTGAATAATTTGTATGAGGTAAAGAACGAGAATTGGAAAATGGCTCTTCGGGACAAGCTCCATAGTAATAGGATGGACAAGGGAGAGAGTGTCACCTCCTACCTCACCTGGGTTACATAGGTGAAGGATGAGTTGGCGGATATCGAATAAATTATTCCAGACTCAAAGTTGGTGTACATGTATAGCTCTCATAGTCTTCACCAAGGAGTGGGAGGCTTTCATGAAGTGCATGGTGGGGAGAGAGAATCTCTCTGACTAGAGAAGATTATGGGATGAATTTACACAAGAGGATATCTAAGAGGGATCTTAGGAGAAGGAAGTGGATGGTGAAGACGAGAAGGACATTTCTCTTGTGGGAAATAGCAATGAGAAGAAGAAATGCATGAGAAAAGTGAGATGCTTTGCATGTCACAATATTGGCCACTACGATAGTCAGTGTCCAAACAAGAAGAAGAAGAAGCTAAAATTAGAGGTGTCAACATCTGCTGAGGTTGTTGAGTTCACAGATAAGTGTTAGCATATTTTGAGGTTGCTGAGTTTGTAGAGAAATATGAAAGGGAATTTTCTCTGATGACTGGTCCCTTAGGTAGTGGTGGTCTTGTGTTCAAGGACATTGAAGTGTGGTTCATGGACAATGGATCATCTCTCCATTTAAACAAGAATGAGATTGATGTTCCTTATTGTTTTAGAGATGGGATTAGACTTCCATGTGAAGAGTGGGGTGCACACCATGCATCATAGATGATTTTAGGGGCGAAATTTCGCCCATGGGCGAAATTTAGGGGCTTCCAATTTTTTATTGGGCTAATTTTTTGTATTAAAGTGATTTTTTAAAACTTATATCATTAGCCCGTAATTTATTTTAGGGGAAAAATCATGTACAGGGTTAGCCCATGTTTTTAGGAGAGATTGAGGAAAAAAAATTATATTTCGCCCCTGCAATTTGGAGGGACAAGCTTCCATTAGCCAAATTTCTAGAAGTATGGGAATTTTTTGATAACTTCTTCGCCCACCCATTTGGTAAAATCAGGGTTTATGGTTTAATTCGCCCAGATTTTGTGGTATGGGCACTGGGTAGCTACATTTTGGCCCTCGCACCTGGTATAAATTGTATGGGATTTGCTCTCTCTAGT
>ML803974.1:100954-138562 GCA_009831015.1 Picea engelmannii | reverse complement strand
TGGGTTAGGCTAAGGGGGTTTTTCTAAGTTGGAAAATGTTTTCCCAACTTAGGAAAGGCTATTGGGACACTTTTCCCACACTCTCTCATGACTTTCATGACTTTTACAAAATTCGGCAATTTTAATTAAGCCAATTACATGCTAATTTTTTACTGACTTTGACTCCTCATGGACAAAGACCGAGCAAAACTTGTCCAAATGAGATAAGACTTGGTCCAAGGGTGTAGGGGTGTATGAACCATTTGATTTGAGTACTCATACCCCTATACAAAATCCCCAAGGACCACTTTTTTACATTTTACATCGAAAATAATTAAAAATCCCTAGTTTGTCGGAACTTCAATTATTTAAAAAAAACTATCAAAACTTAATGGAATTCCGCGAGACTCAAGGACATGTCTAACATGGTAATTTACAACATTCCTAGACCTTAGTTACATAGGCCTCGTCCACTAGAACGCCTTTCACTACTTTGGAGAAATTATTGTGAGGAGTGAAAAACTCAAGGGAAATTAATAAGGCTGAAAAGTCAAATTAATAACCTGAGGATAAAAAACACTTAGTGAAAGGAACTCTCCTAATGAAGAAATCCTAATGCAATTGACTTAAACTATGATCCATGTAGACTTATTACATTATTATCCCACGCGGGGGAGCGGAAATTCCAATTACAACAAAATGCTGAAGGCCAAAACTACCTTGTAGAACCAATAAGTCTTCAACTTGGTAGCACTATCAGGTGCATATCTTCATGGTAGATGGAGTTGACCCCCTAGTTGAATAGGTGGTCAACAGGAGCAAGTATAGCCTAATCCACACTAGCGCTACCGTGAAATATTCCTTCTCATGATGAACTTTTTTGTTCAGTATGGCAAATGTAGGCTTGCAAAGTTAAAGAAATATGGGCCCTCTTTGAAAACCCTCTATCTGTCTTCAATACTTGCAAAAATGGCAATGAAAAACCCTTGGACCCTAGCTTTAGATCCACTTTCCCTTTGAGTTTCCATCTTGAATTTTATCCACCATATTAGAGCCTTTTTTCGAGGGCCATATCCCCATGAACTTCTTAATGATTGCATGATCTTTCATGTACTACATGTAGCTCCCTACTCCTTGCTAAACGTGACTTCATATATGAGGTTCTCAATCACCTTAGGTAGACACCCTCTAGGTCAGATCTTGGTTTTGTTGATTAGATCAGTAGTGTTGATGTCCTTCGTCTACTCCTCTACATTTGTAGTCAAACATTCAACACTTCCTTTTCATGCACCGTCTATTACCTGATCTTTTCTAGCTTCTCCTAACAAGACATCCTTAAACGAGGGGTATTTCGTTCAACTGGTGGGTACTGCATCTACCATAGCTTCTGTCATTGCACCTGCCATTACCCCCACCTTTGCATCCTTACCAATCACCTCCATCATTACCAGTCACTTCCTTCCCTCACCCTAGGAAACACCTTCGCCCCTCTCATCCTCCATCATCAGACACACTGGTACATTGATTGAAGGGTATCACGACATTTTAGTAATTGGAAAGACTAGTATATCGATCTTGTAGAAAACAAATCCAACTCTAATTATGTTTTCTTGAGTGGCAGATAAGAAAACAAAGTTGAAGGAACAAGAAGTGGGAAAGTTCAAATGAAAAGTAAGCAATTGCTATTTAGGTATGCCTATCATGTCCCTGGTTTGCAAAAAAAGTTACTTTCAATTAGTTGTATTATGAAGCATAGCCCACACTTAGATATCGTCTTTGATAATAATAGATGTTTATTTGTTGCCAAAAAGAGCAAAAAGGCAATTGTTATGGGTGTGGAAGAACAAGGTTTGTTTCCACCACTCGATG
The DNA here is from genome assembly GCA_009831015.1 of Picea engelmannii. Lineage (NCBI taxonomy): Eukaryota > Viridiplantae > Streptophyta > Pinopsida > Pinales > Pinaceae > Picea > Picea engelmannii. The sequence goes on along the minus strand of ML803974.1, from coordinate 136,714 downwards.
GAGAAGAGAAAATGATGGTTACAAGAGAGAACACGAACATATGAAAAGGTAAGTAGCAAATTCATTATGTTATATCAGGTAATTTTTGTGAAGATAGAAGATCGTCAAGAAGGGTGAAGATGAAATAGTGAAGCAGAATGAGGAAGCCAAAGCAAAACTTTGATATGTTGAACTACCAAGATGTGGAGGAGGCTATTCAACCAATATTGGTACTTGTCCAATTGATAAGTCAATGGTCAAATAGAACATTGGTGACAAGACTTGTTTTTCATCAACTTTGTTGGATACAATGCACTTCTAGACTCTGGTTGAGAAACTTCGCTTTGAAGTGGGCTTCAAACATCTTGATTGGTCCAAATATTTTTCTTTTGTTTTGGAACAAACAACTTTATATAATGACCATTATGGGAAGGTGTTAGTAATAATGGTTATAATTATATTTAAGCATATTTTTTTATGTAATAAAATCAAAATAAATGACTTAGCTGGAGACATTTCATTTTAATAAAGTGATGTAATCATGAGATAAATCAGATAAGAAAGACATAAGATATTAGGTATTTGAGACTTACTTAACATAGTCCTCTCTCTACTATATATGGAGACATTGCATCACTCAATAATCAAGCAAACTATTCTCTCTCTTTTATTTGTATTGAGTATTTCCTATCTACGTTCTTGTGTGTAAAACTTCTCTTGTGATTGTTGAAGAAAATACCATTGTTGTTCCAAAAGTTTCTACCATTCCAAGCATTAATGAGTCCAATTGAGGTTACTCCGCCTCAAACCTAAATGAATAAATAAAGTCTTACAAGAAACCAAGAAATTCATAGGAGAACCTCGAACATCCAAGCATGTAAACAATCCTCCCAAAAGTTTTATTGCATACGTTGCACGGACGAATTTTTCAATTGAGGCAAAAGCCAACAACAACTAAAGCAACATAAAAGGAATATGTGTGGGTAGAGGCCACACAAGAAGTACACAACAGTATAATCATAAATGATGTCTATGGTATTGTAACAGCATCGGCAGGCAAGTCAGTGTAAACAAAGATGGCTATATAAGTTAAAACTCACAACATATGGAAGTATTCAGAATTACAAGGCTAGATTTGTGGCTCATGGCTTCTTTTAAGAGGAAAGGATCAACTATGATGAAACATTTGCACTTGTAGCCAAATATATGTCGATCCAATTCATTATGTCCCTTGGTTGGAGTCTTCACCATATGGAATCATGGATGTGACTCACAACATTCCTTAACAAGAACATTCAGGAAGAAGTTTATATAAAGCAGCTTAAGGGATTTGAAATTTGGGATGAAGAGGAAATGCCTGTCAATTAATGAAGGTTTTGTACTGCCTTAAGTAGTCTCCTTAGGCTTGGTATGCTCGAAGACATGAATACTTTTCTCTACTTTTCTCAAATTGGTTTTCTCTACTTTTCTCAAATTGGTTTCTCTTGAGACTTCAGCAGATTAAAATTTATATTTGATACTTGATGGTGTTGATGTGCCTGTGGTGGTGCTTTATGCAGATGATGATTCCTGCAGGAAACTCCCAGAAAATTGTTGCATGGTGCAAGAAGGATTTGGGCAAATATGACATGAAAGACTTAGGATTGATACACGTTTGTTTAGGTTTGGAAGTGTGGCAAGATACTGGTAATGTGTTATTGTCACAAGGAAAGTTTGCAGTTGAGATCCTGAAAAGATTCAATATGTTGACACCAAGCCTATGAGTACTCCAATGGAACCTAATCTAAAGCTAAGGGAAGGTGATAACTCATAATTAATTGATACCACCCTGTACCGCCAACGGATTGGTTCTCTCATGTACCTGGTTAAAACACAGCCTGATTTGTGCTAATGAGTGCACACTTTGAGTAAGTTTATGGTTATTCCAAGGTAAAATCATTGAAAGGAAGCCAAGCATGTTCTTTAGTTCCTTAAGGGTATGATCCATGGTGGACTCAGGTATGACAAAGGAGATGATTTTCGTCTGCATTGCATAGATTATGGACAATGACCAGGCTAGTGATCTTACTTCTAGAAAATCTACTTCTGGATATTGCTTTTCTGAAGGTCCACTGTTATATCATGGTTTTAGCGGGAAACAGAGTTTGATTGCTGTGAGTTTAGCAGAGGTTGAATACATGGTTGCATCAGCGGCTTGTTGCAAAGCTATCTAGCTTCCAAAGCTAATCTCAAAGGGATGTGGGAAAACCCTGAAGCCTATTATAAGCTATTGTGACACTCAAAGTTGCATAAAGCACACTGAAAATCTGGTGTTTCGTGACAGGAATAAGCATATAGACACCAGATTCCATTTTCTCAAAGAAATAGTGCAAAAAGGATCAATGATCTTGGAGTATGTATCTTCTGATCAGCAAGTGGTTGATATCCTGACAAAGCCTCTGTCAAAAGGGAAGTTCAAGATGTTGTGGAAGCTCATGGGGGTTGATGAGAACACATACCTGAAACATGGGGAGTGTTGAAAATGTGTTCCTCACGATGTGTTCTCTAGCGGTTTGGAGAAGTCCCTAACTTTTATGGACGAATTTGTTATTTTTCGATTGTCTAATTTTAGTAAAATGTAGATAATAAGGCAGTCTGTCCTTGATAAGACAAGACATTCAGTTAGTTAATCTCAAAATAACTCAAGGTTGCTTTAATGTACTTTAATGAAGACCCACTCTTCCATTAGTTGTGTGGCTCATTCTAGGAGAAATAATTTCATATCTAAAGCACACATAAAGGTGCATGTCTATGAAACGATCAGTGTTCAGTCAATGAACTCTTCCATTAGTTGTGGGGCTCATTCTAGGAGAAAGAATTTCATATCTAAAGCACACATAAAGGTGCATGTCTATGAAACGATCAGTGTTCAGTCAATGAAGGACGGCGACTCATCTTGAAAAGATGATGTGTTAGGAAGATGATCTCTTTAGTAGATTATTGGTTTTCTAAGTGCTAGACTATGCAGTTCAGTTGTAGATGTACAACCAGCTCATTAAATGCATATCAGATTGAGTTGTTCAGATTGGGAAAGATTCCCTGAGTGAAGTGCAGTGTATTTATGCATGTTGGGCTGATTTCTGAAGTAGAGAATCATTCTTCTTATGTTGTTATCAAATTTCTGAGCACGATAGATTTTCTGTTTTTCATATTGCAGTTGGTGCATGGTTTAGTATTTATTATCTATGTTCTACCAAGTTTCGAGGACGGGGTGTGGGTGTGGGTGTGGGTGTGGGAGTGGGAGACGCATAGGGGATGGGGATGTGTGGAAGCACCCCTAAATTTTAGGGAAATGAGGGACAGGGACGTCACATATATAATATAAAAAATATAAAATATAAAATTTTAAAAATAAAAATAATAATGATAAAATATCAATAATAACAATTCATCTCATGCAAATTCATTATTGTGCAATGTAAATACTAAATAGTAAACAGTAAAATACTAAATAGTACTAAATCCAAATTTATAAATAATATAAACATGATTCAAATTCAAATTCAGTAATGAAATACATTGATTCATATCTCATAAATGAAATAGAAATAGTAAAATATTTATACATTGATTTAAATTCATCATTCACCATTCTAAAATCTAATTAATATTAAGCAAAATAGTAGATACTAAAGTCTGAAATAATAAATTGGAATTACTCAAACTCAAAAATAAAAGCTCAATTTTTATTTGGGGGAACACCCATAAGAAGAAACGCCTAGAAGCACTCCTTCTGGAGAAACTTGTCCCCCACACTATGGAAACTTTTCCCCTATGTCTCCCTGCATCTCTCCAAAAAAAAGACATGGAGAAACGTTTCCCCAAGCGCCCTCCCTCCCGGGAACATGGAAAACGTGGGGGGCGTGCCCCCCACCCTGGGGGACGCATCCCTGTGGAACACTGTTTATTATAGCAGTGTTTGTGTACCTTGAATGTGAACTTCCAAAACATTTTGAGAGTCTAACAAATCAGATCTGCTCCGTATTCTTTATTCTTTTCTCAGTACAAATCTATGTTTAACCATGTGTAGAATTCTAATATTCTTTATATATCAAGTGATTTAGACTCATTGCCTTCGATTGTGGCTCTTAAATGACCATAYAAGGCATCCAATACCATTTTAGTCTGAAATGACCAATCCAATATTTATCACATTATGAGTGATGATAGATATGRCAAGGCAATGGAGCAACAAATTAGCCGAGCCGAGCCAACATTGTATGAGTTTCAACCACATGAAGAATGGCAATGAACATCAAGTGGTGTTGAACATGGGAATTTCAGGCATGCGAGGTTTGATGATGGTCATACTCCATCCCCTAATCAAGGCACGAAGTAGGAAGGATGATTCACTAATTACCCTTAGAATCTAATAAAGATGCATTTGTGTTGTATTATGTGCCAACATCTATTCTTATATTACTRTATTAAAATGTGATGCAGGTCTTGGGAAACCATATTGTAACAATGCCAGTAATCCATCAATAGAATTGAACCACCAAAGTCAATTTGGAGTGAAATCTACCTTGTAGAGGATGAGACCATATTTACTTATAATAGAGAGGTTATAAATGCTAGGCATGATTTTCTCTGCTTCAAATGCCTGCAAAATGAACACACATAAGTATAATGGCATAAATCAATCTTTGCAATACTAACACAGCAAGAAAAAACAACATCAACCCGTTTCAATTTTATCACAATTAAATCTATTCTAGTAAATTCTAGATAATAAAATTAAAGAAATATGTGTATTATGACCTATTCCAAGCATAAATTTGGGGTAAGACGAAAGGGACAAAAGCAGTAGTTGAGATGTCCAGGAGAATTAAGATTCAAGAATACCAGAATGTAGGAAAACTGAGAAAAATCAAATGGTAACTGACATATAAAGGAGAAAAACAATCAAAGCACCATGCTTTTTCCAAAACAATATCTTAGATGAGTCTAAGGTAAGAAACATTTATATCATAGTTTCACTAGTTTCAATTCCCAGAGAATGTTGCATTTCACATAATTCTGTAAAACAACGCTGCAAATACCTACACTTGTGCTTTCTTTACAGAGGGAAATGAAGGTGATCAAAATCCGATCGGAAGTTTATTCATCAAATTTAATAATAATTACAACACATTCAAACATAAGAAACGTTCCTTGGAATGAAATCAGGCTGTCACATTCTTTACCCTTATTATGTTTGAGGTTGCATCTAGGATGGAAAATTTTCCATTCTTGATGAACAATTAAGCAGTGAAATTTTAGTTTTATGGTTACTTTGTGGAGAATGCACTTTCTAATATCATATTCTAGGCCTGGAAATATATCATACAAGCAGTGATACCAATTTAATTAGTCACAATTATACAGCTTTTTTACTCAATTACCTTTTGAGAATAATTCCTAAATTGTCTATAAAGTCAGGATAGCATCTAAACAAGGGCAACTTGAATATAATGTAGACGGCTTGCCATCGAAGTAATGTTAGTTAAACTTCGTTATGAATGAAGATAAGCAGTGACAATTTAAGAGGGGATCTAACATTATCAGGAAAGCAATGGTTTGCCTACAGTGAAGGAGGCCCGAGGGGAAGAAACTAGCAAAACTAAATAGACAGGACAGAGCACAAGCAGCGTCAGCACGCCGTGGAAAAACAAAAATCTTGATCATAGTGCACTTCTCAAAACCCAGCAACAATAATATGAGGCTTAGTGTTATCATGGGAATTAGATAGTCTCTTTAACATACTGATAACTTCATAATCATTACAGTAACCATCTAGTTAATTGGCTTCTTTGGTTCCTTTATTAACCATGAAGTCTGGAGCATAATTACAATCCAAATATTTTGCTACCAAATTCAATCCCATCAATTGATAATCCTCTCAGGTACGGGTGCATGGACTCCCTGTTTCTTAGAAACAACATTAAGATTACTGAAAGTGGAAAAAGATATTAGAGCATTGTAGTTCTTTTCAACTCCATTTTTGTATGTGCACTACAAATTCTAAAAACTGAATAAAAAATTAATAGTGTGGAGATAGGAACTAGCCATTTACAACAGTATTGAAAATGAAGAAACCCCACCCTTTTGATTACTACTACTTTTCAAAACCTTTTCCCCCAGCAAATAAAAATGGCCAAATTTTTGTCCTGCAGTCCATGGCACTTGAGCAGCAACTTCCCCAACAAAAAGAACCTTATTAAAATGAAATAATAATTTTCTATTTCTCATATTTACTTTCTGCGCAGAGCATTTCCCTCCCATGTTTTTCAGTGCATATCAGTGCTCAATAAAGGGACTACAACATTTGTTTGACATTTTACGATGGCTTTTCAATGTGTTTTCTGAACAGTGCAGATCAAGGGGATCCTCCTCCTCAATAAACTTAGTTATAGACTAAGTCACCTGATTCAAGTTTGTGTTCATGCTTGGTGACCTTGAAGTTCGACAAAAAATTGACAATGAAAACTTAGTGATAAAATTCGGAAACTATAAAATTAAAAAATATATGTAAGAAAACTCAAAACGCTTATTAAACACATGATAAAAATGAAAATTGCATGCCAAAATTAATGATTAAACATATATTTAAAAAAACTAAATTTTGTTCGAAATTTAAAAACATAACATTAAAATGTCTTACAAAATTGAATATCTAAAAAGAAAGCTAGAACAAGACCACAAGTTTTATTCTTGGTGTTCCATTGGCCTACTGGTTACATCAAAAAGCTCTAAATCATCAAAAGAACTCAGAGCAATGAAGACACTAGAAGCACGATCAAGATCACCATTGGATTCACCACCGACTCTATCACTGTCAATGTCAAGATCATCTTGATCTCCTGATGCATCCGAAAAAATCTCGAACACTAGAATAGAAGAATTGGATGAGTCTTTAGCCACATTGTTTAAAGCCAATTGCAAGTTATTGAGAACATAAACAAGATGTTATAATTTTCAAGAAGACAACTTATTTCTTTTAATAGAATGAATATGGTCAAAGGCACTCCAATTCTTTTCACAAGTTGATGCACTTGATGCCTGGCTCAAGACACAAATTGCAAAATTTTACAATTTTGGGGCCCTTGGTGCATAAAAATCTCACCATACCACTGGAGCACTTCCAACCCCATCATACTTTGTTGCTTTAGTTCCAAATATCCCTTCTTCTAACTTGTATGCCCTAAGCTGAAATCTAACTAACACTACAAGAGATAGATCCAGATTTAGCCTGTCAATAGCCTCATAAAGTCCACTCATGATTTCTTCATCTTGATGTCTTGCTATCCCAAACAATCTTGGGTCCAAATATCACGCCATTGCATGTAAAGGGCTATCCATCATCTCTCATCTTTGATCAATTATCTCCCATATCTCCCAGTAATCAACTTCCACATTATCAAAAAGACTTGCAATGACTTCCTTTCTGTAAAACTTTTAATACCCAGCAAACTGATAATTTAGCCTATAGATTATAGCCCAGAAATCTAATTTCAACTCAAAAAAATTAACTCTGATCCATGCTAAAAATTATACTGTTGAGTAAACATGCAAGCACAGCGGAAATAATAGATCAAACACACACAATGACACAGTGGGTGCCCTGGAAACCCCGGTGTGGGGAAAACCAGCTAAGAGGGGAGCTTTATTAGGATTTATGAGTGAAGGTACAACAACAAATAATAATCAAAAAGATCTTACAGTATAGTAGAAGGATTATGCTCAGATTTGGGCCAGCAAAACAAGTGTTGTTCAGCCCAACTTCCTCCAGCCTTTATGGCCTCTTTCTCGCTGACTTGTATGGCCTATTATGGCCTCTTTTGATGGTTGTACTAGGTTGTTGTGTGCAGCCCCAAACTGCTGCTCCAAAACCTTCTGGTTCTGCCTTCTTTCCTCTGCTGAATATGCTCAAAAATCAGCTTCACTGTTGTTGTTGTATATGGCCCTGAGTATGGGTTGTTTCTGCTGCACAATATGGCCTGTAGATGGCCTCCACTGAGTGCCCTAAACCAACACAAAAATCTCCCTCAACAACAATTCCTCTATGCCTTCCCTTAGCCTTGCTCCCACTATTCTCTTGCTCACCAAATGACTGAATGAGCATGCCCAGCGCCCTCAGCCACCCTATACCCCAGCCCCCTCAATTGTTGCCTTGGGATTAGTGCCCAGCAAGAGCTTCAATGGCCCAGATTGAGTCGCCCCTTTTCTGTGGACCCCAATCAACACTAGGCTAGGTGCCCCACTCAGCAGGGCCCCACATAACACTAGGCTACTGAGCGCCCCACTCGACAGGGCCCCACAATGCACTAACAAAAAAAAATTTGTTGGGTTTCCTAAGTCAGACTTAGGCTGAAATGGATAAGTTTAATGTCCACTCACATGCCTAGGACACATAGGCATGAGCAAACACCTTTTGCTGCTACAGAAAATTAACACTTTCAACAATCCATGGCCTCGTAAACAAAACCCATACAAAGCTTGTCACCATCAATCATGTGGAGCACATTAACAATTGGACCATACATTTTTAAAATTTTGTCAGCATTTTCCCAAAAACTATTGCGTAGCATTATTTGTTCCACATTTTCTCCCTTTGATTCTTTTGAAAGGTGAGATTTCTCCCACTCGGTAGTGCAAAAAACAACTCTTAAGATTATTTTTTTCCTCAACAACTCTTTTCAGAGTAATATAAAATGTGGCAAACCTTGTATCGCAAGGCCTCATCAACTCTCTAGATGCATTTTTCCTATATATGTTCAAAGTGAGATGATAGCTAATGATAAACTTTGCATTTGATTTTTCTCTTTGGATTGTCTCATTGACCCATGGAAATTTGGTTAAATGGTGCAACAATAAATCCAAGCAATGAACTACACAAGGGGTCTAATAACTACTTGTATATTTGTCTCCATAAACATCTTTCCTGTACCAACACAGTTTGAGGCATTATCGGTGATAACTTGGACAACATTTTTCTCCTCAATTTCTTGAATTGCTTCATTCAAAATTCTAAAAATAAATTTTGTTGTTTTCACTTGATCCATTGCATTAACTTCCTTAAAAAAATACCCCTGGAAGGAAATACAAAAGCACATTAATCAATGGTCGATGACACAAATCTGACCAACCATCATTATAAATTGTGCAACCTATATGTGTCCAAGATTGTTTAATATCAACCAACTTGTCTACCATTACGTCCTTTGTTTTCTTTAACAAAGTGGTCCTTAAAGCCTTGGATCCAAGAAAAATGTACCCCTTGCCAAAATCAACAATTTTTTTAATGCATTTTTAAAATATGGACTTCTGACCACATTGAATGAAATTGCACATGCATAAAAAAATTCACCAATAGCATCATCAACTTGTTCTTTCCAAAAATTATTTAATGTTGAGGTTCCACCTGTTTTTTGTTAGAATTTGGTTCCTCGGAGGTACTTCTGCATGCGGAGCACACTTTCTTTCTCGTGACTTTATAATGAGTTTTTATAAAGTGATTTTATAAAGTTGGGTCTTTTAATTTTTAAATGTAAAAATGACTTTATGATTGTTAAAATTTCAGACCCCAACCCAGTTTCAGTCTCGCTGATTTTTCAGCCAAAGTTAAATGCCCAAACCCAGCTTCATCACAGTTTCAGCATATAAAAACTTAGCAGAAAATAAACTTCAAAACTGAAACATGAGGATTCTGAACATCGTTTTCAACGCAGAAATAAAATATCACCAGTATGCAAAACTCAGAAAATTTATAGACAAAGATTTTTGGTCTAACTTTGACCCTGGAAAAACCCACAAGGGGAAAACCAGTGAGAGAGGGCTTTTTATTATTTATGGACTTCTGAGAAATTCTTTTACAGCATATTCATCTTCAAAAATTTACACAAACTTATCTGGACATTCCTGTAGCTTTGCTCCTTGATTTCTGAACCAGAAATCCATACAATTGTACGACTGTCCCAGCAATTGATGTTGTACGGACTGTCTTGAAATTTGTGCCCAAAATTCTGCCAAGGCTGTACGAAAAACCCAGCAGGGAAAAAATGCTTTGAAAAATGTGCCAGCACCTTGAAAAACACGCCCAAAATTTTTTGTGGTACGGCCCTCGATTTCTGTGCAGGTCCGTACGGACTGTATGGACTTTTCTCACCCAGAAAAGTGTGCCCAGCTCCTTCCTCGATTTCTGTGCCAATTAAATGTTGTACGATAGCATTGAAAAGCCTGCCAATACTCTCAGAAAACACAACTGTTGTCCACCTCGATTTCTGTGCACATTTATTACTGCACAACCTTCAGAAATCCGTACGGTATGGCCTGTTCTTTCTTGTTGCCTGCTGCCTCGAAATCTGTGCTGCTCTTTGCCTTGGGATGCGTGCTCTCCTTCAGCAAATGTTGTCTCTCTTCTCAAGCTCGACCTCTCTCTGCTCTCTCTTGCTCTCTCAACAAGAAAATGAATGAACTACCCAAGAATGGGTGCGCCCCCTTGCCCTAATCGACCTCATGAGGGAAGGTGAGGGGTTTTCTAATCTAACGGTTGAGATTAGATTAGATGGGTGGCTAAGATTTAGTGTCTCTTCACTTACCCTCACTTTAGTCATAAAGTCACCTTTTAATTTGCATCTCACAAATTAAATGACTAGGACCCAAATTAGGCACTTTCTCCCCCTTAGGCGCCTAGGGAAGAGAAACACTTGCCTTGGTACTTTATTTTAATTAAAAATTTAACAATGATGTTATGGGTCACTTAGTGACTTAAGTGACTTCAACGAATGATTAAGTCGTGACCATTGATCTCAAAGGAAGGTGAAGAGTCACTCAAGGGAGACCAAGGGTTAGAGGTGTTACATTTCGAAATTGCGTAAAGGAAGCTCATGAGGGAGAGAGAGGGCACACTTTTGAGGAGAGTGAGAGGGAAGGTGAAGAGGCACATTTCCCAAGAGAGAGTGTTAGCTTGGAGGAAGATCTACAACAAAGGGGGTTTGGCACGCATCCCTAGGAGAGGGATTAGCATGCAACATTTTTCTACGGTTCGTACAACAGTTATATGAGGGGTCGTACATCTATGCAAGCTAGCCGTACAGTAGAGGAGGAGCATGAAAATCGAGGTTGAGGGTTTTCAGTAGGTGGGAACAATTTCCTATGCAGATTTGCTAAGTATTTATGTTCTGTATTGTATTGTTTCTTTTGGCACGAATTTCTATGCAGACTAGTGATTGTTTGTGGAGATTTGTTGGTTGTCCTAGGCTGTACAGGTCGTACAGTCTTGACATTCTACCCTAGATATAATCTGGAACTGTTTGTATAAAGAAGTAATATGTTGATGTGAAGAGATAGACTGTGTTTTTATGCTGATACTCTTTGTTGTTGTAAAAGTTCTGAATTTCCTTGAGCTGAATAAAAACACTCTTCTCCTCAAATCTATCATATTTCCTGAGTTATTATTCATGGGGTTTTGCCTAGATTTTTTTATGGTGCCAAATGTGTATTTTATTTATTGTTCGTAAATGATTCCCCTACTGATTTAGTTCCAGATCTATATTATTTAGTGTTTCTGCTCATTAACTACAGATAGTAGTGGGTTTTCATGGTTGACTGTTGAGACTTAATTGGAGACTGAAATCTGAGTATGATATAGTGAGTTTCTGAACTATTTTTAACATGGTATCAGAGCTAGGGCTTTGAAGTTCAGTGGGAAGCTTTGGCACTTGGGACAGCAGGTGATTTGTTGGGGAATTTGCTTGAAGAAGGGAGAAGAGGTTCTTTGTCAGGTGAAAAAAGATGAATTCCAGCATCATGTTTGAAGATAGGTTGGAGGGGATCTTCAACTACCTGCAGTGGAAGGTTAGAATCACCAGTGTTCTCAAGGAGAATAAATTGTGGTTGTTTGCGAACACCATTGTGCTTGTACCTGCATCAAATCCCATAGCTCTTGATGTTCATGAGGTGAAGGAAGCCAAGACTCGGAGAATCATCTTGGATGGGGTCAGATACCATCTTATTTCGCACTTGGTTGAGAAGAAGACATGCAAAGAGATGTGGGATGCACTGAAAATTTTGTATGAGGCAAAGAACGAGAACCGAAAAATGGCTCTCCGGGACAAGCTCCATAGTGCTAGGATGGCCAAAGGAGAGACTCAAGAGTGTGGCCACCTACCTCACTCGGGTTGCAAAGGTGAAGGACGAGTTGGAAACTATTGGAGAAGTTATTCCTGACTTGAAGTTGGTGCGGATATCCCTCAAAGGCTTCACCAAGGAGTGGGAGCTTTTCGTAAAGTGTGTGGTGGGGAGAGAGAAGCTCCCTAACTGGAGCATATTGTGGGATGACTTTACGCGGGAGGAGATCCGGGAGGGGTCTCAGGAAAAGGCAGTGGATGGTGCAGACAACAAGAACGTTTCTCTTGTGGGAAAGAGCAATGAGAAGAAGAAGGAAATGAGAAAGGTGAGACGCTTTGCATGTCACAAAACTAGCCACTACGCTAGTCAGTGTCCGAACAAGAAGAAGAAGAAGAAGTTTGAACCAGAGGTGTTAGCTTCAGCAGAGATTGTAGAGTTTGCTGAGAGATATGAGAGGGAGTTGTCTCTCATGACTGGTCCCATGGGCAATGGGTGCCTAGCGTTCGAGGACATTGAGTCGTGATTTGTGGATAGTGGAGCTTCTCGGCACATGACATGGTTGAGATCAATTTTCCTCAGTCTTACAGAGACAGACTCGGACTGCAATGTGAATTATGGAACCAACACACAACTTGCAGTAAAGGGGGTTGGAAGGGTTAGATTCCAACTAGAGTTGGGAGGTTTTCTGGAGGTTGTCGAGGTATTGTATGTTCCAGAGTTCACTGTTAACTTTATCTCAGTGTCAGCTTTGATGAGAGTGGATTTGGAGTTGTCTTCTATGGTGAACATGTGTTTTTATATCCTATGGGAGCAACTGTAGACACAACAGTGATGCTTGGTGTCGGGTATGAGGGCCTGTACAGGTTGTTGGGTCGACCTGTGTTGGGGTCTAGTGGATTTCTGGACTCATATTCTGTGTCGGAGAGTGGGAAGGTTGCACGGGAGAGAGAGTTGATACTGGGGACTCAGTCCTCTTCCCGAACACTCAGAGGACTCATCAGGCATGAGTGGACACAGATGGATGCTCAGGAGAGTGTGTAGTCTCCTAGGAGCATGTCTTCAGTTCGTGGAATAGAAGAGTTAGCAGCAGAGGCTTCAAGTGCAGTGGGAGTAGTGGCTTCTTGTTTAGAGGGAGTCGAGACTTCTACTACAGGGGGAGTAGCTATGGTAGCTGATGAGTTGGAGATGGATTCTGGTGGTGACACCAAAAGTACCTCTCTCGCTAAGAGGGAGTGTTAGAATTTGGTAGCTCAGAGGGACTTCTGCATTGGTGGCACCCAACATGTGGAAGTAACCGAGCACACTTTCTTCCTCATGACTTTATAATAAGTTTTTATAAAGTGATTTTATAAAGTTGGGTCTTTTAATTTTTAAATGTAAAAGTGACTTTATAATGTTATGGGTCACTTTAGTGACTTAAGTGACCTCAACGAATGATTAAGTCATGACCATTGATCTCAAGGGAAAGTGAAGAGTCACTCAAGGGAGACCAAGGGTCAGAGGAGTTACATTTCAAAATTGCTTAAAGACAACTCATGAGGGAGAGAGAGGGCACACTTTTGAGGAGAGTGAGAGGGAAGGTGAAGAGACACATTTCCCAAGAGAGAATGCTAGCTATGAATGTATGCCCACATAACTAACAAACAATATTTTTCCCTTTTTTTTCTTGACATGTTTCCATGCCTCAACAATTGATTTTGGAGGTGCCATTTGATTAAGGTTTTTCATTTTTAATTCTTTTTTTTGTTTACAGTAATCATATTTTAGAATTAAAGAAACAAGATATTGCACAGACAATATTTTTCCCTTTTTTTTCTTGACATGTTTACATGCCTCAACAATTGATTTTGGAGGTGCCATTTGCTTAAGGCTTTTCATTTTTAATTCTTTTTTTTTGTTTACAATAGTCATATTTTATAATTAAAGAAATAAGATCCTGCTTTTTAGTTTTAAAATTGTAACCTACTTACTTGCTAATGCTAACTTGCACACAAATTTACAGTTTAGAAATCACAAATTCAATAAAAATGTCCCTAATTGTGCTTTGTTCAATGCTTACAGACCTACCTTTTTCTGCTCATACTGTGCTTCTAAATAAAAAAATGTAACTTGTAGATTGTAGATTACTCACTAGCTCAATGTGCCCCCACTTAGGAAGAAATGCCCCACACTTATTGCATTGAATGGAAGGACTTCACATAGAGTTGCACGGGCTTCGATACATCATTCACTAGCGTTCCATAACACTGACTGAATGAATCTGCTGGGTACCACTATTACTATTGTTCCAGGGCCGAGCGCTTACCGACCGGATACGATTCTGGAATTATTACCAACTGCTTTAGAGGAAGAGCCCTACTTGCACTTTTCTTTTCACTACTCTAACTACCCACCTGTTCAATTTACCTACCTTAGACTCACTTACCCTACCTCATGCCCCAACCTAGTGCAGCCAGGAATGTAGTATAATGTAGGCTACCATGGACCAATGATCAGGCGAAGAAATTCCTTATAAAATATTCTTAATCTGAATTAAATAACAATTCAAATACTCCAAATCAATGTTCATTGTTGGTTTGTTTGTGCTCAACTAAAAATTTGAACAACTACAGTTGTCAAATCTAAAGTCTAGAGTTTGTATTAGACAGAGACTCAAGCTTGTCAACGACTACTTCAACGCTATAATCTGTGAAGAAGTGGAGTCTGTGAGGAAATGGGCTTGTCGCTTAAGCTCAGACGAGGCCACAACAGACTCTATAGTAGACTCGTCGCTCAAAAATTAATAGTAACACTGGTCATTGTGTAGTGTGAGGCTTGAGCTCGTCAACTCGAACAATGGACTCTCGAAGGAAACGATGGAAGAATAAATGGATAATGTAACGCTACAGTCTATAGAGAGGAAAGATAAAGGAAAGAATGGGACACACGAGGGGTTAGGATTAACCTTTAGGTTTTATATATATATATATATATATATTAAACCCTAAATGAATCTCCAAGCACTTTAAGTGAATTCAAATGATTTTCCTAGGGATTAAATTCTGTAATGTCCCCTCTGTTACGACTAGGAAAGCGAAGCATAAAAGGTAAAAAAAATTTAAGCATAGCGAAATTAACGTCAACAATATAAATCATAGCAACGCCAAAATCAACGACATCATAAGTAAAAGCATTACTAGCTACTCATCATTGAAATCAATAATGATGCATTCAATGCATCAACAAGAAGGATAGCGACACATAAACATAAATAATGTTGCAACTTAGCGCATCACAATCATCTTGAAACAATTTATAAACAATGATCAATCAGATAATGAATATTACAATGACTACTCGCCCAATCCTACCCTGCAAGGTTAGGACCTCCAGGACACATAAGCAACGCTCAAGCCCAGGATCCAATTGATTTTGACCATTTAAGGTCTCAGGGTTGGTGACTGTTCTGAGGAACAACGAGGTGTCTACATCCCACTAACAATCAAGTCCAACATCAACTAGATCAATCAACCAATCATAATCATTAATTAATCATGGCGCAAGGGTAACCATCATATTTATCAATCATACATCGACATTTAATTCATGGCACGCAAGTATTATAACTAATCACATAACCCATCATACACCACATTAAATCCAAGGCACAAGAGCAATTATCAGTTATATTCATGGCGCAAGATTCCAATCACATAAATGCAATCATCCGTCACATTAAATTTCATTTCGCACAAGAAGTCTAATATCTAAACAATCATTCATTACATCATATTTTCATTGCGCGCGAGAAGTCTAATATCTAAAACCATCATTTATTACATTAAATTTTATTCGCGCAAGAAGTCTAATATCTAAACAATCATTCATTACATTAAATTTTCATTGTGTGCAAAAAGTCTAATATCTAAAACCATCATTCATTACATTAAATTTTCATTGCGCAAGAAGTAAACTATGCACATGACCATTCATATCTCGTTTTTATAACATGGCGCAAAATAAACACCAATCAGTTTAAGGTGCAACGAAGTCTAATCTATTAAAGCCAGAGCACAAAAGAATAATTACAAGCAATCACACATCAACATTATTAAAGGCACGCAAGTACAATTAATTACTAAATTAATCCAGCATCACCATTATTTCAAGGTGCAAGGGGATCTATTTCGATTTGGGTTGCCAACCTTTAAACACGAAAGTTAATAACTTCAAATAACATGCCAATGCGTCCACATGATTTACTATTTAGTTATCCCACTTGTCTCCTTTGGAGGGGATCCCAAGGTTCGATTTATGCCCCCGAGGTGATCATGAACAAACCCTTAGTTCTCTACTAGCATTCATGTCGGACTTCCACGAGTAGTGGGTAGTACTGGTTAGATGAGTCTCAATCCTATTGGTCAATGTCAAACATATTCAGATGGCTCCCAAAATTGAACTAACTACATTAATGCACCGATCTAAAAGTAATGAACTTTAAAACGAATCACTACAAAGTGTGTCTAGATAACTATAATACAATCTACATAAATAAAAAGACGATGAAGTAATGATTTACAAGAAAACTGGAAATGAGAAGTAAGTAGAATGAAAATGTTAGAACTGAATACTCCCACGGTGTAGTGCACAAAAATATACACTTTAATAAAATGATAAGCAAGTGGACCCTTTAGCAATGCCATCGAAGCCAATGGTTAAAGAGGTATCAAAGGGTAAAGACTAGCTCGCGAGGATTAAAAGGTTTCCGTTGAGCTATGGAATTAATCGCAGGGTACCATTCCAATAAAACGCAGAGAATAAGGATGGTAAAATCGTTGGGCAAGGACGTAATTAAAACGCAGAGATTGATGAATGTTATTCACTGGGCAATGGCAAAATTAAAATGCAGAGATATTGAATGTTATTTGTTGGGAAATGGCGTAATTAAAACATAGAGATTTGAATGTTATTCGTTGGGCAATGGCGTAATTAAAATGCAGAGATTTTGAGTGTTATTCGCTGGGCAATGGTGTGATTAAAACGCAGAGATTTGAATGCTATTCGCTGAGAAATGACGAATTTAAACTTAGAGATTATTTCTTGATAAAAACGCAGAGACCTCCATGGATACACGCAGTCCCTTTTTAAGGAAAAATCGAAGAGATAAGAAAAGGAAAACGCAGAGATTTAATGAGAATCTGGCTCTGTCAGTTTACACATCAATAAACATTCGCAAAATGCACCCAGAGGCAAATCGCTGGGTAGATAAATGATATGGCCAGGTTAAAGAGAATCTGACTCTGTCATGGTTACGCACCAATAAAAAAAATCGCAGAAAGCACCCACAGGCAAATTGCTGGGTAGAAAAACGTGGAGTTCACCAAGGAATCGAAGGGAGGTTTACTCCAAACACACAGTAGCTTTTACATGCCCAATGCAGCGAAACAACAACACAATGTTGAGCAAGGGAAATAGATGCAGGGCTACAACTCCTGTCCATTAAGATGGAAAAAGAAAAGCTAGGATAAAAACAAATTCTCCAAGCTAAGGAATGCAACGCAGGGTTTACAAGAGATTGGACGCGAGGAGATCCTCCCTTGCTGGGATATAGCTTGCAAGGGCGCAAGGATAAATTTGCAAATGCAAAGATTTAAATGAGAAAAATCAAGTCTAGCATTACTACGAGAATATTAAGAGAGTCGCATGAATAAGAGCAGCAATGTCCGGCATTGGATGAGGGATAAACGCAAAGAGAATCATCGTCCAGATTCAATAAAACGCAGAGGTAAAGAAAAGATATATTGCAGAGGATGCAAAATATTATAAGGTCGCATAGGAACATTCGACAGTCACCCGGCTTCACCAGGCCATCAATCAATAGACTAATTCTACAACCATACATGCAATAAAAACTGAATACATGCAAATTCAATGAAAATACTGTAACCAAAGAAGATAGGTTTGATGACGATCCTTGGAGACTGGTGTTCCCTTCCTTTGTTTACTTGCTAACCGTGAAGACTTAACCGGTACCTCCCAGCCAACGCTAGGGATATTCTTCTTCCCCCTTAAACCCCCAAGCCACAAAGGGGCCATGCACAACCACAACAAGAATACTCTAGCTCCCAGCTCACCTCAAGGTAGAGCTACCACTCTCTTTCTCTAGCTAGGTATCCCAACTCTCACAAATAAAACCAAATCAGAATTTTTGTAGCATAACCTTACTCCTACCAGCCATGGTCCATTCCTCCTCTCAGTGATTTTTTTTATAGAATTTTTCTTAGTGACCACTTGTCATTTGCACATTAAATTCGTTTTGTTTTAAATTAATTAGGAATTACTCTCCCCATACACTTTTCACCCATTCATTTAGTTGCACCAATAAATCCACAATTTAATTAAATTAAATGTCAATTTCCTTCACCCATCCTAAAAGCGCTCCTAAAATCACTCCTAGTTGTCCATTTATTCCCCTTTTAATGACTAACATCTTTCTAAAACTAAGTTGTGTTTAAATTAAGAAAGTTATTTAGTTAGATTAGACTAAACACCTTTCTATGTTTACTAGTCTTTATGCTTTATTCATTTCTCAATTCAAATTCTAATTAAGTATTTACTTGCACAAGTGTATTAATCACTCATTAGGATTTATTTTTATTTTCATTGATTCTTAATTTGATTTATTTCATCCCCTCATTATTTAATTTAAAAATTTAGTTTTTAGTCTTCTCACTCACTTAGACTTGGGCTTAGTTAAATATTTATTTGCAAACGCTTAGACCCTAGGGATTATGCTTAATAAATTCATTCTTTAGTTAATTAATTAATTAATTAATTAATTAATTCAGCAAGTGCTCAAGATTTAAGGTTTAACATTCGCTCAAGTTTTCTAGGTCACCTAGATTCATTGACTCAAATTTTTTTATACCACGACGTGCCCTTCAAGGCGCACTTCGTGCTCCAAGGGTGCCACTTGCGTTTGATTCAAATTTTAATTACGCGACGTGCCCTTCAAGACACACTACGTGCTCCAAGGGTGCCACTCGCCTTTGACTGGTTTTGGTAGTTGTCCAACCCTTGGAGTCAATACTCCATTCAGGCCACCTTGTGAGAGACTAAGGGCCTCTAAGGATAAGGACCCTGCCTTATTGCGTGCCTCTTAGAATCTTCGTGAGCGACTGTCTCAGTCTGCCCTCATGGCATCGTGGATCTCTCGAACTAGGTAATCGTTAATCTACAATTCAAGTCACGGTGGAAGTGCTAGTAGGCTGTGACAAGGTTGCTGCCACACCTCTCCTTCAATATTTGGTTGTTATGCATGGCCCATTTACTCCTTATTTGAGTCTGATTAACAAGCAATCATCAGCTTACATCCATCAACGAAACATTGTCAATGATTCATAAACATCATAATATACCCGAGCATATGTCACATATGCATAAATAAAAATACCCAAACCAATACAGTCCACTCCCTAACTTGATCCGGAGTCCAAGGAGGTCCATTGATGCCATCGACATCCCCAACCTGTCAAGTGTCCTGCAAACTCAGGGGAAACTCGTCAATAACCTCTGTCAATACATAGATATCAAATAACATAACATCATAATTCATCAACATCATCATAAGAATCCATAAGCAAACAGACAACCATATACTAAAACTGGATCACTTGCACACAAGTGTCCTCAAAGAATAAGTCAATAACATGTGCTCGCAAGAGCGGAATGTTACAAAATTCGAATTCGAGTTTGCAATTAAGTTCAGCGAACTTGTTCGAATTCGTTTGAAGTTCGATGAATTTTCACAAATTCAACAAACTTGTTCAAATTCGTTTGAACTTCGACAAAGTTTAACAAAGTTGTTCAAATTTGTTTGAACTTCGACGAATTTCGAACTTGTCGAAATTCATCGAACTTCAAACGAATTTGAACAAGTTTGTTGAACTTAATGGCAAATTTCTAAATGAACTCAAATTCAAATTTAATCATCGGGAAAATCATTTGAATTCGTCTATATTCATTGGAGTTTCGTTCGGGTTCAACATTTTTCAGAGTTCAATTTTAAAATATAAAAAATAAAAATAAATCTAAAACCTAAAGGTTAACCCTAACCCGCCACACATTCCATTATTTCCTCCATCTTTCCTCTCTGTAGACTGTTGTGTTCCATAATACATTTCATTCTTACGTCGCTTTCATCGTTTCCTCCGAGAGTCCATTGTCTGAGTCGACGACCTCAAGCCTCACACTACATAGTCACCATTGCTACTATTGATTCCTAAGTGACGAGTCTAACGCAAATTATGTCGTAGCATCGTCCAAACTCGACAACGATTATGTTGTATCGCAACCTACAATGTTGAAATAGTGGTTGTCAAGATTAAGTCTTTGTGTAATATAAGTCTAGACTCCAAACCTGACAACTGTACTTGTTTGAATTACAAATTGAACACAAGCAAACCAACAATGAGCATTGATTTGGAGTATTTGAATTGCCATTCAATTCAAACTTATGAATCATAACTTCCTCAGCCCTGTCACTAATCCATGGTAGCCTACTCTATACAATAGTGAACAATGAGTCAATGAGCAATCTACGAGTTACATTTATAATTTATAGGCATAGTAGTGAGCAGAACAAAGTACTTCAATGAACACTAAGTAGAGCACAATTAGGTGCATTTTTAATTGAATTTGTAGTTTCTAAACTGTAAATTTGTATGCAAGTTAACATTAGCAAGTAAGTTATAATTTTAGAACTTAGAAGTAAAACCTTGTCTCTTTAATTCTAAAATATAAACAAAATCTTGTCTCTTGTCTCTTTAATTATAAACAAAAAATAATGCAAAACCTTAATCAAATGGCACCTCCAAAATCAACTACTAAGGCATAGGAACATGTCAAAAAAGAAGGAAAATATTTTTTTTGTTAGTGATGTGAGCATACATTTATTAATTCTTTAACAAGAGTAGTGGACCACCTCCTTAGTATCAACACTAAAAATTGAGGTGGTGTGGAAGGATGCAAAAAATGCAATGTAAAAACACTAACAAATCAAAGGTAGAAAGAGAAAAAATGAAAATGAAGAGGCAACAAATTCAGAGAGAAATCACCATGTTATTTTCAACCACCGTTATTTCTTTCACCTCAAACATCAATGGCCCAAGTTCTACCCCAACAAAAATAGATGAAACCTCAACATTAGATAAGTTTTGAAAACTTGTAGAGAGACAAGAAGTTGATGATGCTATTATTGAATCTTTTTATGCATATGCAATTCCAGTCAATGTGGCCAAGGGTCCATATTTTAAAAATGCATTAAAACGGACCATTGATTTTGGCAAGGGGTATGATGTTCCTCCTAAATATGAGGCTTTAAATACCACTTTGTTAAAGAAAACAAGTCTTAGAAACATACAAGTTACACAATTTCGAGTGATGGTTGGTTAAATTTGTGTCATCAACTATTGATTAATGTGTTTGTTTATTGCCCTCGAGATTCTTTTTTAAAGACAATTAATGATATGGATCAAGTGAAGACAACACAATTTTTTTTCAATTTTTTTTTATGACGCAAATCAAAAGGTTGAAGAGAAAAATGTTGTCCAAGTTATCATTGATAATGCCTCGAATTGTATTGGTGAAGGGAAGATTATGTAGAAGTATACAAACATTTATTGGACCCCTTGTGCAGTGCACTACTTAGATTTATTGTTGCCAATTTAACCAAATTTACATGGGTCAATGAGACAATCTGAAGAGCGAAAACAACTACAAACTTTATTATTGACCATCATCTCACTTTGAACATATATAAGAAAAATACATATAGAGAGTTGTTGAGGCCTTGTAATACAAGGTTTGTCACATTTTAGATTACTTTGAAAAGAGTTGTTGAAAAAAAAACAAATCTAAGAGTTGTTTTCTACACTACTTAATGGTATAGATCTCATGTTTCAAAAGAATAGAAGGGAAAAAAAGTGGAACAAATAATACTCAGCAATAATTTCGAGAAAATGTTGATAAGTTCTAAAAATGTGTGGTTCAATTGTTGATGTGCTCTGCATGGTTGATAGTGACAAACCTTGCATGGATTTTGTTTATGAAGCCATGGATTGTTACGAATAAACCATTGCAAGTGTTTCTGATAATGTGGAAGTTGATTACCAAGAAGTATCAAAGGTAATTGATAAAAAAATGAAAAATTATCTCTTGTAGCTTTGATTAGATCACATATTAGGGCATACAAGTTAAAAGAAACGATATTTGAAATCGAAGTAACAAAGTATGATAGGGTCTAAAGAACTCCAATGGTATGGTAGGTATTAGCTTGTGAAAGGAATTGGAGTGTCTTTGACCATATTCATTCCAAGAAAATAAACAAGTTGTTGTCTAAAAAATTAGAAAATCTTGTTTATGTTTGCAGTAACTTGCAACTGGTTTTAAACAATGTTTTAAAATACTCTTTCAATTCTTCTACTCCATTGTTCAAGTCTGTTCCAGATGCATCAGGAGATCAAGATGAATTTGACATTAACAATGATAAAGTTAATGTGGTGATCTTGATCGTGATTTTTAATGATTTAGAGCTTTTTTATGTAACTGGTAGGCCATTAAGACACCGAAAATAAAACTTGTGGTCATGCTCTAATTTTCTTTTAAGATACTCAATTTTGCAAGACATTTTAATGTTATGTTTTATGGTCATGTTTTTTTAATTTTGAACAATACAAACTTTTAGAAATATATGTTTAGTGCTTAATGTTGGCATGCAATCTTCATTTGTATCATGTGTTTAATGAACACGTTGAATTTTATTATAGTTTCTTAAACTTAATGCCGAATTTTGTCACCTAAATTTTTATTGTAGCTTACCGAACTTCAACATTGCCTAACCTGAACACAAACTCAAACTAGGTGCGTATTGAATTTTATTACATATGTTTTATAATTTTATAATTTTATAATTTTATAGTTTCTTAAATTTAATGTCGAATTTTATCGCTTAATTTTTTATTGTAGAATATTTACCAAACTTCAAGGTCACCTAACCCGAACACAAACTCAAATTAGGTGACTTAGATTTCAACAACTAGAATTAGTCATTCATGAGAATGAAGAAAGAAGAACCTCAAATTCAAAAAAATGCCCATGGGAGCCTTCCTCTTTATATAACCTTCCAACTCAACTAAAACATTAAAGGATGTTACTAGCATTTTCTAGATAACATTATTTTATTACATGGATTAAACTAGAAGCCTCTTTAAGGCATTCTAGAAAATTTCCTTAGGGCAGGGCACTTCTCAACAAAGATAAAATATCCCCCTAGATGGGGTGATAGGGAGGCAATCATGTGACTTGACAGATGTCCAAGGCTCATGAATACTCGTCCTCTACCCAACCCCCAAGGATAAACTTGGAAACCCCTCTTGATGATCGTACTCGACGACAATTCATGTTAGAAAGTGCTAACATCATGGTGGTTATTTCCCCTTGACGATGGCTACTCATGTACAGTGTTGGATTTGGATGGTTCTCTTGCCCGTTTTGGCAATGAAGACTCACAGCAGGGGAAGGCTACAAACCCAAGTTGTCACCATCACTCTTCATGGACATAGTCAACCTCCCCCGAAGCACTTATCCTCACCCTCTACGAATCCACCTCTCATTGCTCTACACCCTTGTTGACCACCAGTTTGTTCTCTATTTTCTGGTGCTCTCCCTAGTTTCTTTGTTGGTCCATGGTTTCATCGTTGGTCCTCTGTTGCTAGCTCAGGGCTCTAGTTCTTTCTCATGGCAAGAAATGGCTCTAGCCGTTAAACCCGAAGTCAATGTGGTCGGATCGCAACCTTACCAGCACAGCTGGGGGCAGAGGGCTCTGCTGCAATTTTTCTCGCTAACACACCCTCGAAAGTTCGTGCAAAGATTGAATTGGGGGAAAGTGATGTGCGCCTTCACATGCATTTCATCCAGGATGAGGACATGACAACGGATATGTGTTCCTGGATCCCGAATATTGGTTCATTTCGCACCAGGGAAACCAAATATTTCCAAACAACAGACTTATATTGGCAAATGAAATCCCTCACGAGTAAGGGGTAAGGTGTTGATGGAAAGGAATAAAGCATATAATGAAATCTTGCCCCAATTGGATGATGTACAACTGCAAATCAAGCAGGTCGACCACAAAATCACTCTGTTGGCTAAAAACCTAGCAAGCCTGGACTTCTCCGAACTCAACTTTGCCCAACCTCAGGTTCCTATTGTTGAAAAAACCGATCTCCATGTTTAACTCTCTGAATGTTAGTCTGGCTAATTTTTTGTTTTCTTAGTCTTATAAGCAACATGACTCTTGCCTCTCCTCATCCTAGATTATCATAATATAGATCAATCATTTCTCAACCTTTACTATTTTGGCTCTAGTTTATGGTTTACTCTAATATGTAATTCAAGGTCATACTTGCACCACCCAACAATATGTACAGACAAACTACTCTTCTGCTATTGGTCTAGTTTCCCTAATGACATACCAGTGGCACAACCTATGTAAAGTTATTTTCCTACGTAATATGAAGTTCTCTAGAACTTAAAAAAAACACAAAGATAAAATATCATAAAATAGATTTGAATGCTACCACATGTCTTCTCCTCCCCTCCTTTGTAGGGACCCTCTAATATGGTCTTCTAGAATGTTCCTTTAGCCATTATTGTTGAGAAAATATGCTTTTTCTCACTTGCACTTTTATCCTTTAGATATGCCACGAAACCCTCCAAGCAACCTCCAAAAGCTAGGCGTTCACTTTAGGATGGATCCTCCACCTTGTCAAAGGGATTCTAGGTGGCATATATCATCATTTCATAAAGGGCGTTCTAGCAATCCTCCTTGCAAACGATATGATATGCCTTCAAATATGTAAAAATGCCTCGTGAAATGTGATATGCCTCAAAAGGTGCTCCTTAAAGGATGAGAACGCATCAAAATATGCAGAAGAACCCATCAAGTTCTTTCCATCGTGATCCTTATCCAAGGTGCACAAGTCTTCATGCCTTACTAGGGGTAAGGCATACCATGATGAAAGGACTGATACTTGAATCACTGAATCCATTATTATTGAGAAATTGCTTGAAACATCCTGCTTAATACTCTGTTTTAAGTGTACAATGATAACAATGTTGTATTACACACCATGCAGCCTCTAGCTAACCATTTGCATATCTGTTAATATATGCTTCATTCTTTCCATGAAGTTGCCTGTTAATAAGAGATCGAGTTTGTTTGCAATCATTACACTTGATTTAGATACTATTTGAAATCAAGTTCTAACAGATCGAATTTGTTCGCAATCATTACACTTGATTTAGATACTATTTGAAATCAAATTCTAACAGATCGAATTTGTTCGCAATCATTACACTTGATTTAGATACTATTTGAGGTCAAACTCTAGATTGTAACAAAATCAGATAAATTTTAATTTAATCATATACACGGATAATGATTCTTCATGAATATCATAATCACTTCTGCAAATACAGTGGCAAAGAGAATGGTGACTAGTTAACTACTCCCACTAATATTTGAGAAAAGGGTCACTACATAATTCTGTTAGAGGAGAAAATAATTGAATTTTCCAAACATATGTTGTTTCAGTTGCTGTAGAATGAGTTCTGGATGCCTTCATATATAAAGAAATATGACACCATGTCACTAAAGAGAATATATGGAAAAGGGACCTAGGGAAAGGTTGGCTCTGAGAAACGAAAAATTTACATATACAAGTTAAACTCAGTTTAAAATAAAATCACAATACGAATATTAAATTGAGGGATACATTTGTAATATATTCAATAGAGGCCATATTGCCCCAAACAAGGTCAGTTCTTTTTTCAGTGCAGAAGTTTTGTCAATATTAGTTAAAAACGCTGTCAGCGGAAGTTTTGTCAATATTAGTTAAAAATGCTGTCAGCCGCAGGTGCTGGAATGCGCCAAGGCAATTTCAGTTGGAATTTCAAATATATTTTATCTAACTGCTTATGCTACAATTACTCTTCTGCCACTTATATATCCAAAAATGACCAGCTTGGAATACTAAGATGGCAATGATCAATACATCAATAAAGTAATAAAACTCCTTTAAGTATTGCAGAAAAAGCCTGCAGCTATCTCTTCTTGAAACCATATTTCTTCCGCTCATAAAATAGGTCCGTTTTTGCACTTCCAAGGTTCACAATTTTGGGACATCCATCCCTATCTTTCTCCTGCTGTGTGCATTCCTTGCAGTAATATGCATCAGAAATGCCTAGACCACCACAAATCACACACCTGCCCTGGTAGGATCCATAGTTGCATTCATCACACACTCGAACAAGAGTACATGGCCGCACATAGGAATCACAAATCACACATTTACCATCACATTTCTCACAAAGACGACCTATGGCAATTCCTGGCTGCTTTCGGCACATGATGAGATCAGGGTGATGCTTAGCCATGGTTGAGTGTTATATTTCTTGTACTAAAACTGCAAAAGAAAAATTATGTATAAGAGATCATCCTGTGGTAAATACTACTATATGAAACACAAGATAATCTAGAAGCATTTTAGATTAGAGGGTTAAATGGAAGGCATGCAAGCATGCACACACTTGATCCCACAACAAAAAGCACTACAATATCCACACATTCATCAAAACAATATATGCCCACCAGTCTGACTTGCACAGATAGTGTGATTATGTCTGTCAAGTTGCAAGGCACAGAATTCGAGTTCAATTATTTGCAACATATAGAATGGGAACGGAAATAAGAAAAAAGGTTGAAAGTACATAAATGCGTATCGAATGGGAATGGCAATAAGAAAAAAGGTTGAAAGTACATAAATGACAGTAAATATTTTTATGTGTG
The DNA here is from genome assembly GCA_009831015.1 of Picea engelmannii. Classification (NCBI taxonomy): domain Eukaryota; kingdom Viridiplantae; phylum Streptophyta; class Pinopsida; order Pinales; family Pinaceae; genus Picea; species Picea engelmannii. Next base: position 109,698 of record ML803974.1, on the reverse strand, counting down.
GAATTTCACTTTTATTTATAGACCAATGTTTTATCCTGGCTACTGCCTCACAAACCTGCCCTAAATGGTCCATAAAACCCTAATGTTTTCAAATTGATACATTTTAGGAGCACATTAAAATATGGGAACCGAAATAGGAAACTGCAGAAATGGAAGGTACCTAGAATGTTTGAGCTCTAAAACAAATTCAAACCAATATATATATATTTGACTATATTATTATATTTTATAATATATTAATACTATAAAATATATTAATATATATTAAAATATTTCATTTTTTTAAATATATGAAAAAATTAATTATATATTAAACTAAAGCAATTATTATGACCTCCATATACTTTATTTTTACCAGCATAGATCCATCTCAACCCCGGATCTATCAAGCGCCGAGAGGGATCAAATCTCTCCAGGTGCAAACCTTTAAACTTTCCTCAAGTTTTGCACTCTAAAAAAGGTTTTCACCAGGAGAGATTTTGTCATGTCCCCTCCCAATTAGCCCTCGGAGAAGGGAAACAATGGTCTAAGGGGCTCCCCGTAGACCATAGTCCCTAGGGAAAGGGGAGCCGTGGGTGCCAAAAAGGGGCACTAATTCGCCCTTAGAAGCTGTGTTGAGCCGACTTACCCACAAAATCCATGAGAGCCGACCTGATCTAAAGGATAATCACCCACAAAAAAGGAGAGCCGACTTTACCAATGGGACAAATCCATCTTGAGGAAAGACTATAAATAAGAGGACGTTGATTTGGATAGGTCAACTCGGATTAGGATTTGGATGATCTCTGTCTTTAGCTTGGGAGGCAGCTACCTCAGGCTGTTTGAGGGTTGTTTAACCCTCGTCTTTGGTTGGGTTTCGGTGGGCTAGCCTCACCCTAACTCAACACTTATTTCCCCTTACTTCAGAGCATAACAACTCAGATTGAAGGATAATTTCTGTTCTGGTCTGTGGAGGTGCTGCCTCAGGGTCCTCAAGGGTTGTTTAACCCTCTCTTTCACTGAGTTTCGGTGGGTTTCTTGCTCACCCTGGCTCAGCCTGCTTATCGCTACCTCAGGAGTCAATTCTGGGAGGTTCGCTGGCTGAAAGGAAGGTGCATTGAAGGAGGTCTCATCCTGGAGCTGAATCATGGACATCTTGGAAGGCTGGATGTCTTGTTTAAACAAGCCTAAGGGTTCAGGTTGCCAACTGAAGCTTCCGCAGAAGATTGTGCAGCCAGGACTGAGGACCAAAACCCACGGTAGTTTCTGGAGCTTGCGTGGAGGCCCTATTGGCAGTTAGAAGTCGTATCCCACTCATGAGCAGCAGGATCAGACCCCTCTTTCCCAGGTTTATTATAGTCTAGTGGTTTAGGAATTCTCTGTAACTAGTACTGGATTTAATTACTGGTTGGACAGCTTTCTAGCAATTGCTGGTTTTAATTACTGGTTGGACAGCAGCCTCTTAAGAGGGTTTTACTGCTGGTTGTCTATGCAAACCTGGTATACTGTCTGGATAATATTTCTGCTGGTTTTGGATATGATTCACTGCTGGTTTGGACAGCAACTACTGTTAAATTAGCTTCTATTGTTGCTACTGGTTATACTTGTTGACTACTACTGAGTTGTTTTTATTCACTGCTGGTTGGATACTGTTCCTTAGTATTGTTGAAACTATTATCAGGTGCTGATATTGTTGTTGGAAACTGGTGCTGGTATAGTTCTGATCTGGTTATTGTAAAACTACTATAAAATTACCTTGTCTGCCAGCTACCCTAAGACCCTAGAAACCCTAGGGATATTACAGTGGTATCAGAGCCTTGATCCTGCCAGCCTGTGGCTGACTGGATGACGAGGAAACGAGGACTAGTAAAACAAGGAGCACCTGAAATATCAGAAGAAGAAACAAAAAGCATGGGGGACCATAACGATGACAGTGTGCTGCACATCTTAAGTGATTTGGCCAAAGGGGAGAATGAAGTGAAGGAAACCTTTGCGAAAGGAATTAACGCCCTCGTCCAGCTATTGAGCCCACTCCAGGCCCTAATCCCCAATGGGGGCAGTGGGCAGACCAGGTCTCACGCAGAGGGGAGTAACAATGAAAATGGACAGCACAGTCCACGCGCTGAAGGGAGCAACAACGAGGTCCCGATAGGAGGAAGCAATCCTCGTGTGTCCAGGCAAAGTGTGCAGCCCACCGTGAGTATGTTAAATTTGGCAGCATCGGCAGTCATTCTCCAATGAGAGGCCATGTGGGCCACCCTGAGGCTAGCCAGGGATATTTGGAGAATCAACCAGTCTTGTGAGGTATTGACAAAAGCCAGGGGGAACGTACAACCTCTGTGAGTCAAACCAAAAGCTAGGATGAACGAGATGCTATATGATCTTGTGAGTCTAGCCAAGGCAAAGGAAGAAACTTTGTAAGTCTAGGACAAAWGTCAAGATGTAARTCTAATGCAAAAGTCAAGGGGAACGTACAACCTCTGTGAGCATAGATAGTCTAGTGCAAAAGTCAAGGGGAACATACAACYTCTGTGAGCATAGACAGACTAGTGCAAAAGTCAGGGGGAACGTACAACCTCTGTGAGCCTAGTCAAGCCTTGTGAGCCATGAACAAAAGAAAAGGCATCTAGCAAAAATTAGGTTGAATGTACAATTCCTATGAGCTAGAAAGAAACAATCTTCCTTATGCAAATAATGTAAATGTATTGATCTAGTGCGTTGGCACGTGTAACATTATCCACCATGAAAAGAAATTTGAGTTGCCTAACTCAGTTGTAAAAGTCGAATTGCATGTTTAGTTTGAGTTGTCAAACTCAAGTTGTATGTCTGGTTAAATTCAAGTCATGTTGCATGTTGCATGTCGAGTTGCATTGCATGCATGTCTAGTTGCATGTTGAGTTGCATGTTGCATGCATGTCAAGTTGCATGCATGCATGTCAAGGTTGCATGTCAAGGTGTATGTCGAGTTGCATGTTAAGGAGGCATGCAATAGCCAAGTCGAGTCTCAAGTCAAGTTACTAATTCGAGTTGAATCTAGTTGTATAGACATGCAGACTCCTAATTAAAGACCCCTCACCTCTCCTCTCCATGCCTTTATATACAGAGCTCATCCTCCTCTTCTATACACAGGTTTTGCAGTGCAAGAGAAAAGGAGACAGGGCCATGAAGGAGGATAGCATTGCTGTGCATATCAGCAGTGAGAGTCAGTGTGTATTGCTGTGTATATCAGCAGTAAAGGACAGCAAACAGTGCTGTCTATATCAGCAGTAAAGGACAACAAACAGTGTTGTTTATAGCAGCAGTAAAGGACAGCAAACAGTGTTGTCTATATCAGCAGTAAGAGACAGTGTGTACTGCTGTATATATCAGCAATAAAGGACAGCGAATAGTGCTGTTTATATCAGCGGTAAAAGTCAGTGAAGTCTTGTTGTTTGCTGGTCATGTCTAGTTCCATGTTGAGTTGCAAGTTGCATGCATTTTGCATGTCAAGTTGCATGCATGTCAAGTTGTATGGATGCATGTCAAGGTGTATGTCGAGTTGCATGTTGAGGAGGCATGCAATAGCCAAGTCGAGTCTCAAGTCAAGTTACTAATTCGAGTTGAGTCTAGTTGTATAGACATGCAGACTCCTAATTAAAGACCCCTCACATCTCCTCTCCATGCCTTTATATACAGAGCTCGTCCTCCTCTTCTATACACACAGATTTTGCAGCGCAAAAGAAAAGCAGACAGGGCCATGAAGGAGGATAGCATTGCTGTGCATATCAGCAGTGAGAGTCAGCGTGAATTGCTGTGTATATCAGCAGTAAAGGACAGCAAACAGTGCTGTCTATATCGGCAGTAAAGGACAACAGTGTTGTTTATATCAGCAGTAAAGGACAGCAAAGTGTTGTCTATATCAGCAGTAAGAGACAGTGTGTACTGCTGTATATATCAGCAATAAAGGACAGCGAATAGTGCTGTTTATATCAATGGTAAAAGTCAGTGAAGTCTTGTTGTTTGCTGGTCTAACAGTCAGGTACTTTTCATGGTGGATTATTGTAATTGATCTTACATATTATTTGCAATAAAGGACAAATTCTGTTTAAAGCGCTGAAGAAACTAAAGAAATAATCCACATATCAAATCAAGCTCGATAATTTAACAGAGTAGGAGGACACCCAGACCTCTCCTACCCAGCTTCATTGAAGAGAAGCCAGCACAGCAGAATCATGGTGAGGATTTTTCCACATACTTCAAGGATTACCAAGCACTTGGAGAAGAATTTCAGGCAGCTATTACTTTACAGGACTACTGCAGCATTAAATACAGGAACCGGCCTAGAGAGGGGCATCGAGGAGCACCATGACAGCAGCAGAATGCTGACCTAAGGAGAAAGGTGGGGAAACTGTCCATCCCATCATATGACGGTTCATCTCGATGTTTGGCCAGATCATGGGGTCCAAAAATTGGACACCTACCTCCAACTCAATCCGATGACAGAAGTTGAAGCCATCAAAATTGCCACTACATCTAGACGGTGAGGCTCATGAATGGTGGTATCATGGGCTGGTGACACTAGGACATGCCAGCATCACATCTTATGTGGAGTTTACACAGAGTCTGATGGACAGATGCAATAGGAAGGATCCGGAGATCTCCTTCCATGAGCTGGCACAGCTGAGACAGGTAGGAACACTGGAGGCATATATTGCAAAGTTTGAGAAGGTTGTTGTGCAAGTAACTGACATCTCAGAGCACAGATTGGTGGTGTTATTCACAAAAGGTTTAGCAGAACCCCTGTGTGGGTGGGTCAAGGTCTTCAGGCCAGACACACTACAGGATGCAATTATGAATACACTTGACATGACGGATACAATACTGAAGACAAAAGGGTCAACCAAGCCCTACATTCCTCCCAGACCCCAGGATAACAAGTCATTCCAGAAAGATGGAATAGAAGGATCATATGGATGAGGAGAATAGGAGGGAGATTAGACGAAAGACGCTTTGTTTCACGTGTAGGGACCCCTAGGAGCCGAGGCACATTACATAGAACTTAGAACTGCTTTCTGATGAAGAAGATGATGAGGAGACAAGCCATGAGCATGAAGAGGCACACGATAGCCCTAAGGAGGATCAGCCACAGAATGCAGCGAAAGAAGATGAATCACCACATAAGGATCCCAAGAAGGCGGTCATAGCCACACTATCAGGAGTTTGCAGGTATCACACCTTCCGAATCAGGGGGGTTGTACAGGGACACTGGATTATTTCACTGATTGATAGTGGGGCCACCTACAATTTTATTGACGCAGCCTTAGTTGACATGAAGGGCATCCCGACAGAGGAGTTCGAAGGATTCAGTGTGGAAGTAGCAGACGGGTACACCCTGGAGTGTACTCACATGATCAAAGGATTACATGTGTTGTTGGGTAACTACAAACTGACCGATGATTTTTACGTGGTGGACCTAGCGGACACTAACATAGTTTTGGGCATCCAGTGGCTCTATTCATTAGGGGACATCAAAATGAACTACCAAATCATGAGGATGGAGTTCAGAGACAAGGAAGGAAGAAGGGTTGTTCTGAGGGGAATGAATACAAATCCACGCAGGATCGTGCAGCCAAGAGGATGGAGGTCACCCTCAGGCATAGGAACATCGCATGGGAAACAAAATGTGTGTTTACCCAAGAAGGAAAAAGAGGGTCGTCGGCACTATCATACGTACATATAAAATCTTATGGGGAAACATGATAAGGTGTTTGGGCAGATTCCCCCCGGAGTACCACCAGACAGGGGATTTGAGCATACCATCGAGCTCGAGAAAGGGGCCAAACCTATCAATTCAACCCCATACTAACATCCAAAGAGGTTCAAGGAAGAAATTGGGAAGACCATCCGAGAGCTTCTGGAGATGGGACACATCAGACCCAACTCTAGTCCTTTTGCTTCGTTGTAGTACTGGTGAAGAAAAAAGATGGAACCTTGAGGATGTGTATAGATTAATGGGCCCTGAACAAGAACATTAAGAAAGGTACTTGATTCTGAGGATTGACGAGCTACTTGATGAGCTACATGGAGCGATCTACTTTTCAAAGATAGACCTCAGATCAGGATATCATCAGATCAAGGTACGAGAAGAGGATGTGCACAAGACAACTTTTCGATGCCACTATGGACATTATGAGTTTTTGGTCATGCCCTTTGGTTTGACTAATGCTCCAACCACATTCCAGTCATGCATGAACCATATCTTCAAACAAGCAGTTGAGGAAGTTCTTGCTGGTGTTTTTTTACAACCTGTTCATCTATAGCAGGACATGGGAGGATCACCCGCAACATGTAGATTAGATACTTAGTATCATGGAGGAACAGTCACTCTATGCCAAGGAGATGAAGTGTGAATTTGGCTTGACAGAGATTTTGTATTTAGGGAACATCATTGGCGCACAAGGAGTACATGTCCATCAAGAGAAGATACAGGCTATACTTGATTGGCCCACACCCAGATCCTTGATAGAGTTGCGAAGCTTCTTGGGGTTTTGCAGTTATTATCGACGCTTAGTGAGAAGGTTTTCCCAACTTGGTGCACCATTGACCGACCTCAAGAAGAAGGGTGCATTCAGGTGGACCGAAGAGACCCAAATGGCATTTGATCGAATGAAGGAGGTCATGAGCACTTGCCCGGTGTTAGCACTTCCCGATTTTTCTCAGCCCTTTGTGTTGGAGTGTGATGCATCCAGAGAAGGGATAGGAGCAGTGTTGATGCAGAACAAGCACCCCATAGCTTTTGAGAGTCGCAAGCTAGGGGAAACTGAGAGGCTTCTTTCCATCTACGACAAGGAAATGTTCGCCATCATGCATGCACGGTCAAATTCAAACAGTATTTGGTAGGAGGTCGATTTGTGGTGAGGCCAGATCACAACAGTCCAAAGCATTTCCTTGAGCAGAAATATTTGAACGAGAGACGGCAGAAATGGGTCAGCAAGGTGTAGGCGTATGATTTTGACATAGAGTATGTCAAGGGTAAGAACAATGTGGTTGCAGATGCCTTGTCATGGAGACCTACAACATTTTCCATATCTGAGATTGTCGCAGATTGGAAGTCTCTCCTTTTGGTAGAGTATTCCAAGAACGCCTTTGCAGGGGAGCTGATCAAGGGCAAAATACAGGATGACAGGTACACGATAGTAGATGACATCATATATATTATAAAGGTCGGATATATCTTGTTCCAGAGTCCACTCTCAAAGAGAAGATCTCGAGTCATACACGACGCACCATTAGCCGGGCATCCAGGATACCTGAAGACTTACAGGTAGGTACGTGAGGGATTCTCCTGGAAGGGTCTCAAGGGGAATGTCTTATAGTATGTGAGGGAGTGCTTGACTTGTCAACAGAACAAGTCTGAGCTGACACACCCAGTAGGTCTACTACAACCTTTGCTTATTCCTGAGCAGAAATGGGAGAATATTTCTATGGATTTCATCACAGGACTTCTGAAAGTACAAGGCAAGGACTGTATTTATGTGATGGTGGACAGATTGATAACGTTTGCTCACTTCTTTTCCATATCCTTTGAGTACAAAGCGCCACAGGTAGCAGAGCTCTTCTTTAGAGAGATATTCAGACTTCATGGACTACCTAGGGTTATTGTGAGCGATAGGGATAACAGATTCCTCAACGCCTTTTAGCAGGAGTTGTTCAGACTGGTAGGGACAGAGTTGACACCCAATACGAGTTATCATCCCCAAACAGACGGGTAGATTGAGATCGTCAACAAATGGGTTGAGTGATACCTGCGTCACTATGTTTTCGAGCAGCAAAAGGCACGGATTAGATGGTTTCACCTTGGTGAGTATTGCTATAACACCACCCATCACATGCGTTAGTTTTAGGGTAAAAATTGCAGAACAGTAGTTTCTTTTAAATTTCAATGATTAAAACAAATAGATCTGTTACTCAATCAGGGATAGGACACAGATCTGTTACTCAATCAGAGATAGAACACATTGAAAATAGACCTGTTAAGGACAACAATACACTTATGCAAGGAACTTTGTTCTAATATGAATCCAAACTCAGATCTAATGGTACAGTATTCAGTTCTAATGTAACAGTAACCAGATCTGAGATATACAATAGATCTATATGCCCAAACACAGATATTAGATCTAATAAGTCTGCCTACAACATAAATATCTTTAGATCTACACAATACATGCTAGATTAAACAATTATGAAACAGTATCAAATCCAGATGAGTAAGGGACATACCTGATACAACCAACTTACCTTGAAGGTAGCACAGTAACCATAGTAGGTGTAGATCCAGTTTAGTATGCTCAGACAAAGTTTCAGTCCATAGATCTATAGTGGATCTCTATACCAAAGAATGAAAGAACTTTTCTTGCCACCAAGCTTAAGGGCCACAGGGAGAAAACACAATCCCAATCAGAGGTAAATAAAATGCCCAAAACCCTCACACAGTAAAACCCTTACCCAAGAGGCTGAAAACAGGACTGTGTATAAACCCTTGTCTTGACAGTGTAACAGAAAAGAAAACCGATTGGAGGTACAGCTAAAGGTACCCCACAAAATACCCCAGCAAGAGGGCTGCACAACAGTTATACTCTTCACACAGCAGAAGGAGAAGAGGGTTACCAAAAACCCTCCAGATTTGTTCAGAGGACAAGGCCGTGACCTCAAGGGATTGTGCTCAATGGAAAGCACACTGCTCACATACAGTCCAATACCCCAGTCAGCATACTCAAGGAAGA
>ML803974.1:68644-86743 GCA_009831015.1 Picea engelmannii | reverse complement strand
GGAGGGAAGATCCTAAAAGCATATGACGTAGCTTTTATAAACAAGCAAATAATGGTCGATCATTGTGGCTTTCAGGCATTCACCAAACAATATTGCAGGAAACAGGGTGTTGGGTTTTATGTGGATGCAGCTTTAATGGAACTGGACAGGACATGTAGCAAAGTGAACCAGGTTCCCAACAGTGAATAACTATCAATATGGAGAAGACGTGACAGAATCAACTTTCACTATTATCCCCAGATAATGAAACACAGAGGATCCATATAACCACAATTGTCGTGTTGGATCCCTTTATTTGCTCTGGTCCAGAATAGAGATAAATCAGCAAAGCCAAATCAAACCAACTACAACCAACCACGGGCTGTAGAGTGAAAGGCCTTTAAGCCCTTTAAAATTCAATTGATTTTCATCAAAGATAGAAACTAGACGAAGTACAATGGCAGTATGTTCCCTTGTAGAGGTGGTTGCTATTTGTGTATAAGTTCACGTTCTTCGTATAGTTTCTTGCTATATAGGAGCTGGGCTAGGGCGAGAGCCACCAGAGCGCTGATTATGATTTCATCCCTTCGCTTCGCTCGGCTTGGGTTTGATTCCCCCCCGCCTCGTCTCTGGTTGCCTCTACTACGGTGACTAGGTAGCGTGGCTGTCCTTAATATGGCAGTGTGAAGGAGAAGCCCGAGGATAGCCATAAAGGGTTTCAGGGCTTAGAGCTCTGGCCTAGTCTTCACATCGTGCCAGTCAGCCACCGGCCTTAAGATAGCAGGTATCCTTGCTTTGCTTGTGTTCGCTGGGAAACCCCGCTCAGCTTGGCTCTCTCCTTCCCCGAGCAATTGGCTTAGCCTCGCCGGGCCAATAATGAAAATAAAACAGAGATAACCAAGTTCCTAAGTAGCTTAATTTGGGCCTTTATTGAAATCCAATGCAATCACCATTAAATCGAAACTAATTTGCCGCAGCTGAATGGAACCTACAGACATACCTTGATGAATAAAAAAATACCTGAGAATCTTCAGGACTGGGGGTGCAGAAAATGATTTACAGCATCAAGGGGTCCCCTTCGCCTTCCTCTTCTCACACTGAAGCCCTTTAAAACATGCACGCTGCTCAAAAGAGAAGGTTCACCTGCTACCAAAAAATGTTTGAATATAGAACCCTCTGGAAACTTGAGGAAGCCCTTTCAAACATACACACCCGCTCAAAAGAGAAGGTTCACCTGCTACCAGAAAATGCTGGAATACCGAACCCTATGGAGACTTGAGGTTGCTGCCACTGCTTCACTTCACATATCTATCGGGACATTTAACTTTGAATCCAAATTGATCTCTGTAACCGAACGGGGCGACAGGCGGGTTGGGGAAAGAAATAATATTGTGCTTATTTTATTGCGAGTGGCAAATTGATCTCTCTAACCGAACGGGGCGACAGGCGGGTTGGGGAAAGAAATAATATTGTGCTTATTTTATTGCGAGTGACAAGTCTTAGAGGTTTACACTCGAGGTTAGAGTCAAATGACAAGTTCTCGTAGTGTTACACTTTGAAGTTACGATCAAATCAAGATTGAGATTTGCATATATAATAAAACATTCCATTCCATGTCCACGAGAAACCACCACAAACTTATCCACATGATAAACATTTAAACTCTTAGTTATGGTTTATTGATCACACCTAGCCTTAGTGCACATTGAACTCCTTTACATCAAATCATTCAAAGCAAACGCTCTTTGGCATCTCCATCAATAAAGATAACCAAAAACTCAAATAAACTATACACACCTCTTTACGATTAGGTAAATATTTGCCACCTCTGCCTACAGGAAGAAGAATTTGTACATCATTTGTTCATTAATTGTGTGTTTACCCGAGCAGTTTGGGCATATACCTCGGCAACTCTTAAATTGAATTTCTCATGGGATGGTTACTCTTTAGTAAACTGCTTGGAGAACTGGATAAAAGTCGCTCTGCATTCTATAAACCTTCCCCCAATGGTATGTTGGAACCTTTGACTCGACAGAAATCACGTTATTTTTGAAAATAGACCACCTTTTGCCTTCAAGGTAGGCTTCAAATCGCTTGGCCTGCATTCATCTTGGACATCCATCCACACTAGAACGCTAGGGGGAAAAGTTGATCACAAGCCACACTCTACGGAGAATATCCCCACGGGTTGGTTTGACGGAGCATCCCAACATAATGGCTTGCAGAGTGGTGTTGGTGGAGTGATTCATATCTCCCCAAACACAATTTGCAATTGGACCTTCAACTGCGAACCTGGCACTAACACCAGGGCATAATTATTGGGCGCCTGGGCCACCCTCTTTCTGGCTTCTATACTAGATATTGACAAAATCTTGTTGATTGGGGACTCCCGCATCATCATTGATTGGCTCAACAATAAGAGCAAACTTTAGGTCTCCGATCTTCTTGGCTGGAAGGAGAGGATCAAACATCTTAAATCCACATTCTCCAAGCATATCTACAAACACACCATCCGAGCATACAATAAAGATGCCGACTCTCTCTCTAAGACAGCGCTTTCTAAGAAAATCGGTACCATTTCTTACATTCTCCGGGTCGACGAGCATGAGGGCCCTACTCATGTTCTAAATATATTTTAGGACATCTTCCTCTCATCCTATCAAAGAGCTGCATTGGTCTGCTAGACGTCTCTCTCAGATGTGCACAGCTCAAATTCAACTCAGCACAGACCTTACTCTCAGCACAGTTGTCCACTATCAGTTATGACAGCCAATTTTTTCTTCTTATTTCTTTGATCAACATGGACTGTAATTCCTCGGTCAACTTTCTGGACCATGAGCAGCTTGAATATGTAATCTCTTGAACAGAGAACATAGTTATATTTCTAATATAATTTGAGCAATTTTTCTATGGAAAATAAAAGGTGAGCCTCGTTAGAGATTAATTTGAATTTTCTAATGTCAAAATAGTAACATTATTATAGTGCATAAATAGTTACATGGTTGCTAAGTTACATGGTATGGGTTTGAGTTTGGGTTCGGCAATGATTAGGTTTTTGGGTTTAAATTTTCCAATAAGGTTTGGATGAGGTTGGGCTTTACGTTCGTCTTGAAGTTTGAATTCAGGTATGGGTTTGAATTCGTTCGAGTTCAACATTAGGTTCACCTTTGAGGTTCGGCGAACCTCAACGAACCTCAATTTTTTTATGGGGTTCACTGAATTTCGAACCTCAAGCTTTAGGTTCGGTGAACCCTGTGACTTATCATGGTTGTATCTAACCTCACTTAGTGTCATTTGAAGAGGTTTCATCAACTCGACTATACAAATTTTTCAAACATTTTTTAATGCAACCAAAAGATTACAATACAAAGGATATCTAGGGATCTCCGATAAATCAAGGGACATAAAGACAGTCCCCTAAATTTTGCATGGAAAATGGGAAATGATCCTCAAAAAGTCCTCAAAGTCCATTACCATTTCAAAATGTTTATAAGGAGTTCCAAAGTTGTAGAAACACTAAAACCACTTGAATATGGAATTTAAAGGTGAGGATGTGTCTATGTGCAACATAGCTAAAAAGTAATGGATACATTTCTCTTTTATCTAGTTATCCATTTAAGTGTGTCAATTGTATAACATGGTGTAACTGGCATGAAGAATGGTTTAGAGAAAAGTTTGCATATATTTACATTCATTTTCTTGTAGTACTTTAATTTTGAATGACTTATCTAGAGTCCCTCCACAATTTATGGCCAATACAAGTGTATGTTCTAATTACTTATGATCATCTCATAGAGAATTAAACATAATACATCGAGCAATCACTTTAATATAAGAGTTGAGAAGCAAGTCCTTACCACAACTACAATCCCTCTCTAGTATAACCTAGAGATGCACCTTCAAGCCTTCATTACGACACTCGCATTGGTACCTCCAAACCTTCATTGCAACACTTGTAAGCAATTTATTGTTGCAACTAAAGTTCCTCCCTTGCAAAACTTGCAAGATTCAAATATGGACATCAATGTCCTTTACAAATAACACTACCAATTGGGTTGCAAATATCTTCAACATTCATGCTCATAACCACATATGTACCATAGTTGCAAACTTTTAGCTATAAGTCTTTTTTGTGTACATTTAGTCAATAACAAACCTTCCTTGCAAAACTCTGAATCACAAAATGACGTGTGAGATCATGAACTACCATCACCACAACAACCTCTATCACAAATGAATGAGTTGTGGATTTCCTATATTTCAAAAATAAGTGGAACAAAACCAAAGAGAATCATTGATAGCGATATACTCAATCAAGAAAATTAGGATGATAATATATTAAGCATTGTTGGTTTGTAAGTTTGTCTTTATACATATGTACTTATGTGTAGTGAAGTTATAGTTAAGACCTAGGCCTCCAATCTTTCCTTTTATGGCTTGTTGCATATAACTTCTCAATAAATAAATAAAGTTCTTTGAAACATTTGGCAGTAATATGCCATTTGTTGTATTTGTTTTGACAATAGTTTATAAAGTTTATCTTTGAAGAAGTCCCAAATGGTACAGATATATGGAAGACCATGGCACAATATATTAATATAGTAGACCGACAATTGTACTAGGAAGTAAAAAACAACAAGGATGTAAACCTCAGGGAAGATTCAATCTCTTAAGAATCTCTAAAATGCCATTAACCAATGTGATTATGGAGGTGTCACATTCAAGGATTAGCTCCTTTAAATCAACGTAGTTTTGTGCTTAAAAGGAGAAAAACAAAGACTCCAACACTATTTAAATTCCAAAACCATCTTTCCCAATGACCAAAGATGACATATGTGTGTGTGTGTTGTAAAAACTACTACTAAGTTACATGCAAACAGATACATATCCACTAGTATATTTGAAATGTTAGGATCTAGATACAAAGAAACAATATATATAGTGAAGAATGGAGAGACGTGGAGAGGAGATGAAAGAGTTGATCCATTGGTAGACTTTTTCACCTTCAAACTAGAGAAAAAGGTTTGTGTGGTGTAGATAAGATAAGATAAGTTTACTAATGTCTAACAAATCACCAAAAATAGGCCAATGGGGCTGCTTAGTACCATAGTGTTGATGTAACATCCTTGGTTCTAATCCTCGTGAATTATAATGTAATTGTATAATGTGAATTAAGCTGGTGAGCTAATGTGTTGGGGCGAAGAGCCCATATTGATTTAATGTGGCCAGAGGCCGAATTTCATATAATGAATATGAGATAATTAATAAAAGTAATAATCGTTGGTTGTGATATGAAAGGGATGAAGAACGATGTGGGGCTATGATTCCACAAGAGAGAGGGGGTCCAAGGGGGAATTATTCATGAGTATTGATCCAACCCACATTCCTAAATTATTATCATTGTATATAACCTTCTATTATGATGTGCAGTTTCATGAAATCTAATCATTTAACTCTTGTAAGAGGGTGGGTGTGAGTGGCCACATACCATAGTTATTGGAGAGCATGGGCATGAGTATAATTAGCTTGGGGAAGAGTGTAAGTCAAGTCAAGCAAGAAAGCAAGACAGGAAATGTGTATGGCCAAGGGGGCAGTTTTTGGGGATAGTCACATTTTTGGATGGAGAATAGTTTTTACATGCATATTTTGGGAAGCAAAGGGAAAATAGAGGGCTGGGAAGAATACCAGCCATAGTATACTTGAAGGCAACCATAGTCTGACTATGTTTTTGTGTTAAGAAAGAGGCATGTATGCCTGTGAATTGGGTTGTAAGCATGTGGTGCGAATTCCTGTTGAGGAGATATCTCAAGAGCCTGGTGAAGGTTGTTGTGAGAACTCCTTGGGCAACTGAGAGTTCCTAGAAGTCCCCAGCTGAGACTTCTTAGCCAACCAAGTGCACTAAGGTCCTTGATAAACGAATGATACAACCCGAGGGACTGTGAGCAGTGAAGGGGGTACATTCCTTGGGTAGTGAAAGTTGTTGAGAAAGGAGAGAGTTGGAGGATTGGAACTGTTGTGGGAGTAGAACCTGGGTTTTGGGGTTGTTGTGTGTGGAGAGTGGACAACTAGAGGGTCAGATCTCCTTGTGGACCAATAGCCTCAACTCGAGGGTAGCCTATTGTTGAGATTTGGAGCAACAGAGCCTATGGTTGGGAGGTTCATCCTTTGTTTGCAGCCAATTGGTTAATCATTAACAAATAAGTGTTTTTGTTATGTTCTTATGTTAATTTCACTATGTGAATGGTTTATACGAATGTTGTGTGTTTGATGTTTACTTGAACAATTGCATTCATATTTAATATATGATGTTAGCTGCATTTAGAACTATGGTATCATAAATGGTCAAATATTTGTGTGATATGCAACCGGTAAGATACATTAATTCAATCAGGTAGAAAATCTTAATTTTAATGGGTATTATGCACGTAATGATGCTCAACTGGAGGTTGGGTATGTTACATTATGGTATCAGAGCTTCTGGTTCAAACACGGGGCTTCTATGGGCCAAGAACCAATGCGAATTTTGACAAATTCATTGTTACAGTTTTGCTAGCGATGAATTTGGGATTTACAATTTTTTGGAAAAATAATGAAATATTAAAGAGAAATCCCCAAATTCGAGTTTAGATGAATATGAACTATTTTATAGGTTTAATGGAGACAATGTGCAAAGTTGCAAAGATGAATTTGACTTGGAATGGTCGAAATTCGTGTTTTAATGGTTGTTGTAGAGTTGCAGGAAGTTTGATGAATTGACAACCAAGATTGTGTTTGATCTCGCGATCAACGACCCATATTCACTTTGATAAATTTAAGAAAAATCATAAGGTTTCGACTGTTTGGAAGGTTGAGTAGATAGACAACTGAGATTCATTTTTGGCAGTTGAGAAAATGAGCGAGATCGACACCCGAGATTCAATTTTAGTTGTTTGAAAATAGATGAAATCAACGGTCCAAATTCATAGTTGGTCGTTGGGAGGGTGAGGCCAATCAACGACTGGGATTCATTTTAGGGGTTTGTGAAATGGATCAGATCGACGGTCGAGGTTCGTTGATATAGTTGGACGAAGTTTGACAAATAAACGGTTCAAATCGTTTCAATTGGGAGATCGACGATCCAGATCAATAGGAAAATTGTCAAAATTTTCCTAAGTGTTAAAGTTTACCAAGAGAAAACACGAATGCTCAATGGTCGGGTCGACCAAAATGGAAAAGAGTTTGGTTTGACAAGAAGATATCTCTGATCGTTGATGGCCAATAGTCGACATCGGCTGAACCCCGCGAAGTATTTTCAATCGCCAACGAAAATTTTTGATTGCCAATGGGATAATTGTTGGACATTGACCGATTCGGCGAAGTGTTTCGAATCAAGCAAGAAAAATTATCAATAGTTGATGGGTCGATGGTCGGGCTTCAATTTAATTTGACGAGGTGTTCGATCGTCCAAAAGAATCGGTCGATGGTCGATGAAGGAAAGAGGGTGATGATGTGTCATGCCATGTTAGCATCCACATGTTGTGCCACATCAGCCAAGTTGACACCTCAGGATGATGTGTCATGCCACGTCAACAGTTGCCATGCTATCCTAGAAGTGGTTGATGATCGATGGTCGAGTCGGCCAAATTGGGGGAAGTATTTTTTACAGCCATCAGGGACCGCCAACCACTGATGGGTCGATGGTCGAGCATCGAACGAATTGGTGAAGATTATTATTCTCCAAGGGAAATCGCCGACAACCAATGATCGATGGTCAGGTTGACCAATTTAGCGATATAGTGCGAATCAGTTGTCAAAGGAATGGGTCGATGGTCGTCGGTCGGGTCGACAGTTTGGGCGAGATGTTGTGTGTGTCCAAAGGAAAGCGTTGATCACCAATGGTTGATGAAGCAAGAATCAACGACTTTAATTCCACGTGATTTGAGATCAATGGTTGAGATTTAAAAGGTTGTTACAACATAAAAACAATTAGTTTTATGCAAAATTTTGTGGTTTCTGAAGGTCATTAACTGGAGGGGCGATTTTGAGGCCCTAAACGATGTTTTTAGCCAACCAAAACCCACGAGAATAGAGTATACCAAGGAGAATAGAGTATACCAAGGTACACTCTGTCTCTGCAACTCAAATAAAATAACTCAAAGAGAGATTTCCAATGAGTTAAAGTGTTTGCAAAACATAGCTCGTATGAGAAAGTTACAACCAAAACAATAAGGGTAAAATTTGGACACCAGTTTACTTCTGGAGGGCATAACTCCTAGCTCAAAAGTCTGTTTGGGGCACATGAACAATCGATGGAAAAATTATGAACCATAGAACATATCCCTGGAGCCAAATTTAAGATCTTGGTTTGTAAAAATGTGCAGAAAGAGAAATAAGAGATATGTAGCATATAGGGATAAATTGGGTAAAACAACCTAAACTTCTCTAGACCATAACTTTCAGCTCGAAGATCGGATTTGAGAAAACGAATAGTTTTTGGAAAGGTATTGAGGAGTAGAATACATATTCTAACACATAATTTTACTTTGGGCAGCAAAATTTCTCATAAATTAATAAACAAATTTCTGCAACAGTAAAAGAGTGGAAATTGCAACACGTAAATGTTGTAACTTTTCACTCATAACTCATATTGAAGCATGAGTATAGTCGTTAGAAAGATCTTTTAGAGAGGAATCCATCTAAGGAATCCGATTTTTTATTTAGTGCATTGTGTATTTCATAAATTGGGATAAGAATGACCTCTAGCATTAATTGACAAAATTTTTATACTATGCATAAAACTAACAAAAATGGTTGCTTGCACATGATGCAGAATTAGAGGTATAATCAGGTAAATTCGAGCCTAGGATTGGATATCTGAGTAATAAAAACATGGAAGAGCTTGTAGAAGTTGAATGAGGCAATAAATAGCTATAGGACAAGTAACGAAAAGTGGAGTTGGATTCCAAGAACCATGTAATTACTCAATGTGAAGATTTTTACAAATAATGTCAAAGTTTGGAGAAACCTTCCCAAACAACAAAGGTGATTGGTGTGTAAGGAAGAGTGTAGATGCTTAGTACAGTGCAAGTGCATAAGCCTAGGGGAACACTTGAAGTGCCATATTTTGACAAATAAAGAGAGGTTGAGCTTACTAATCGGGTATTGTTATTAAGTAGAAGAGCACTCTACAGAGAGTGTTGTGTGAAAGGACATTCTAAAAAGAGGATAATATTGCACAATTGAGCATTGTGTGGGTCTATTGTATATTAATTACAGGGTATGTAGGACAAGGAATTAGGCCAAGCTTGTGCAGATAGTTGAAGCATCAAAGAGTTGCAAAGGGAAGTGCAAGTCTACAGAACATGTGATGCAAGGATGACAAAGGTCTAAGGAAGAGTAGAGGCATATTAGTATTCAACTGCTATAGAGTTGGATAGTTTGCAAGGTAAAATTAATAGAGCTTCTCACATAAAGCATGAAGAAAATAAGTGAGAAATGTCATTGCATGCATAGGGAGTTAAGAAGAACTCCATAGCCTTGAAGGTAGAAATATAGTGAAGGTTAAAAAGCTTGATGCAAGAGAAGGAGAAAGGCTGTCATGAGATGAGATGTGACTCATGGAGTGGATGAGTCGTCTATATGTGAAAATATAGGAATGTAGGAAGGGGGATTTTTAGATATGATCTAACAACTTTTTTCTAAAAGTACCTAATGAAAGAAAGTTGCCTTTAATATCAGAGTGTGCATCAAAAGCATGGTACAAGTGCAAATGGAAGGTGTAGCATTTCCATTTGGAGCAGAGTAGTGTTGAGTGTCCAAGCAGTGCTTAACAATGAATCACTCAAGGAAGTGAAGAGAGGTATTTAAAACGTAGCAAAGTCATGGATGGCAAAGAGTATCAGAAAGATGACATAAAAGAATATTTCAGAATGATGAAATGCCAATCAATGATAATGGTATTTCAAGATCGGTTTGGTCGAGGAAATGGGGAGTGGCTAATTAGATTGTAGTGCTAATGTTCAGCTGGAATAGTGCATGTTAAGACACTATGGATATTGAGAATTATAGCCAAAATATGTTGGGACATGTTCTCTCTGCATAAAGAAAGTAGTTGTGAAATGACAACACTAGTGGATCTAATGACTGAAAATGCAGAAAGGTCAAGTGGGGGTTGGCTAGCAGGTTCAAAATGGGTGCCAATGGTGCATAGTTGAGAAGAATGGCAGTGTACGGGGTAGTAGGGTTCTACAAAAAACCAAGGACAATCATTTACAATAACAAAGTTAAATGATTTATTAAATATGAAATGGAGATGCATTACAACACATGATAGAATTGATGCATGATGCATACAATAATGATAGGATGCATGTGCATAAAATAGGCATGAAAGATCAAATGCTTGGTGCATATTGATGTGCGTTTGTGCATGTGGACATGCCTGAACATGTTGGTGGCATGAGTATAGACTAAGAGTGATATATACACACACACACACACACACACACACACACACACACACACACAATNATAACATTTGAATAAAACTAATGATGGATTGTGTATTCAGAAAACATGATTATAGCATGATGATATTGTTTCTTATGGTATCCATCCATATGAAGAAAAACGAGGATGGTGGGAATGTTGATCAAGAGGTTAGTACAAGGATCCTATGCGATTCTACAAAGTACTAGTAGATTAGGTAGCATCAAGTAAATTGATGACAACCATGCAAATATGCATTTGAGGTTGTTATGATGTATAAATGCTAAAAGGAATCGAGGAAAGAATTCCCTCAATCAAATATCAATATTTGAATTGATGTAAAGGCAGGAGGCCTTGAGTATGCAAATATTATTTGTTGCTTAAATGGATTTATGGGAAATGTAATTGCATATTGTGTTGTGTTGGTTATAAGATCATATCCAAGTTAAGTCAAGAGACATTACTCCTCTTGTAATGATGAATTCCATTAGAGATGGTCATGTGTGAGGCCATGATGAGATTGGATACGAAAAGGCTATAGTGCCATCCAAGTGCACAATGGTTTTCCCCTGTGTAACTGAGGTTTGGACTACAACCTTTTTGCCTACACTAAATAACACTAAGGGATGATGTTCCTAGTGTAGTGTATGGGTCGAAGAGGAAGGTATCCAAAGGATCAGACGAGTTGTTGGGAAGAGTTTGTATGATGTATTGAGGCATGGACCATACTTTCCAACTCACATGGTGGAATACATGACATGAACATATGGTATTCCAAGAATCAATGCAAGGATGCATTGTGTGGATGCGACCATGATTATTGACACATTGGTTTTATTATTAGTAAAGTTTGATTGCATTATGAAAAACTTAGTATGTTGATGATGCATGTACAGTGAAGGATGGTTTCATTCTAGATAATATGATTAATGGTTGAATTCCATTTCTAATGTGAATAATGGTTGGAAATGATTGAATTGTTGGTAAATTACAATTTTGAGATCATTTCATGAACTGTTGAAAATGTGCATGAGTACTAACAATCTTGTTTAGCTGCAAGAAAATTGAGAACATTGTAGGAAGAATGGTATTGGATACGACAATGATATAATCTCATAAGGAAGATCAATATATACAACTGCAAGAGCCAAACATAATGAGGAGAAATCTCATGCATGGGAAATTCTATTTTCATGTATAAAGAGATTGAGAAATTAATAAATGAAAATTGTTATGATATGCTAACAATTTGTTTGGTTGCTTGAAAATTGAGAAAATTTGTAGGGGAAATGGTCTTGGATATGGCAAGGATGTAAGTCCATAGGGAAGACTAATATCTATTGTTGCAAGAGCCAAACAACTATGAGAAGAAAACTCATGTTTGGGAAATTATGTTTTCCTATGTAAAACAAATTTGAAATTTATAATTATATGATGATGTCTCATATTGACTATATGCATGTGATGCAGATGGGATGATTTCCATAGGTTGTCGATTGCAAGTGGAAGTCTAGCAACAAGTTGGCATTTGACTGCATGAGAACGCATTGGCAATTAATGAATCACATGAGGAACTATATATCAATGAAAGAGTTGCTTGAGCCTAGAGTGTGAGTTGCACTATCGAAGAACCAGGTTGTCAGGCTGAAGAGTGAACTCTAGTGTGAGCTGCATTGTCGAAGAACCAAGTTGTCAGGTCTGAAGAGTGAACTATAGTGTGAGTTGCATTGTTGAAGAACCAGGTTGTTAGGCCTGAAGAGTGAACTCATGCGTGTGTTGCACTATAGGAGCAAGGTTGATGTTGGTTATTTCCCGATAGTTCTTCCTAGCAGTGAATCCCTTGAGATCCCAATAGTGATATTCCTAGTGACATGTGCTAGAGAGACCCTGATAAAAGAATGGTGCAGCCTAGTGGACTAAGAATAGTGAAGGGGGCACATTCCTTGGGTCAACCTTGACAAAAAAATGGTACATTCCTTGGGTTAGCCCTAATAAACGAATGGTACATTCCTTGGGTTGGGTATGTCAAGGGGAAGAGAGCTGGTGGAAATCGGGATAGCTGTAGAAGAATGTCAATGGCTTATGTATATGTTTCAGGACAAGGTGCCTTTGTATATATGTGTTGGGGTCAGAGCACCTATGTATTTATGATTTTTGGGGGTCGAAGCGCCTATGTATTGTGATATTGAGGTTAAAGTGCCTATGTAATTTTGATTAGGCTAGAATGCCCGTGTGATTTTAGGCCAGAGAGCCTATGTGTCGATTAATGGTTGAGGAGCTGAAATTGTAAAATGAAATTACACATGTAAGTGTTGTGCACTAAGGATAATGGAAAAATAAGGGAGAGGGAAATGTAACATCCCCGGTTCTAATCCTCATGAATTATAATGTAATTGTAAAATGTGAATTAGGTTGGTGAGCTGATGTGTTGGGGCGAAGAGCCCATATTGATTTAATGTGGCCAGGGGCCGAATTTCATATAATGAACATTGAGATAATTAATAAAAGTAATAATCACTAGCTTCGATACAAAAGGGATGAAGAACGATGGGGGGATATGATTCCACAAGAGAGAGGAGGTCCACGAGGGAATTATTCATGGGTATTAATCCAACCCACATTCTTGAATTATTATCATTGTATATAACCTTCTATTTTGATGTGGCATGTGATGAAAGCTAATCATTTAACTCATGTAAGAGGGTGGGTTTGATTGGTCACATCCGATAGATATTGGAGAGCATAGACATGAGTATAACCAGCTTGGGGAAAAGTGCAAGTCAAGTCAAGAAAGAAAGCAATCAAGAGAGGAAATTTGTGTGGCCAAGGGGGTAGTTTTTGGAGACAATTACGTTTTTGGATGCAAAACGATTTTTACATGCAGATTTTTGGTAGCAAAGGGATAACAGAGGGTTGGGAAGAATACCAACCATGGTATACTTGAAGGAAACCATTGTTTGGCTATGTTTTGGTGTTAAGAAAGAGGCCTATGTGTCTGTGAATCAGGTTGTAATCCTGTGGTGCAAATTCTTGTTGAGGAAGTATCTCAAGAGCCCGGTGAAGGCTGATGTGAGAACTCCTTGGGAAGCTAAGAATTCCTAGAAGTACCCAGTCGAGAGTTCCTACTGAACCAAGTGAACTAAGGGTCTTGATAACAAATGACAGATCTTGAGGAACTATGAGTAGTGAAGGGGGTGCATTCCTTGCGTAGTGCAGGTTGTGGGGAAAGGAGAGAGCTGGAGGATTGGAGTTGTTGTGGGAGTAGAACCTAGGTTTTGGGGCTGTTGTGTGTGGAGAGTGGACAACCAAAGGGTCGTATCTCCTTGTGGACTCATAGCCTCAGCTTGGGGGTGGCTTTTTGTTGATATTTGGAGCAATAGAGCCTATGGTTGGGAGGTTCATCCTTCGTTTGCAACCAATTGGTTAATCATTAAGAGACAAGTGTTCATTTTATGTTCTTATGTTAATTCTGATGTGTAAATGGTTTATATGAATGTTGTATGTTTGATGTTTGCTTGAACAATCACATTCATGTTCAATATATGTTGTTAGATGCATTTAGAACTGTGGTATCAGTCAAATGTTCAAATATGTGAGTGATCTGTGACTGGTAAGCTACGTGTATTTAATTAGGTAGAAAATCTTAATTTTAATGTGTATTCTGCATGTAATGATGCTCAGTTGGAGGCTAGGTACGTTACAATTGATATAAAGTGGGACTGTAAAGGCCACTCCTATAAAGGCAAAAGCATGGCTAATCTATAAAATCTAAGCTTTAAAAGAACAAAGCAAAAGAAAAATACAATGATCTGGAATAGGGTACAAAGAAAAGAGCTTTAAGGCTCCACAATCCCGTCACCTAAAGATGGAGAGGGGAGGTTATCTTCCTCTGAAGTATTCACCTCCGAATGTGCAACTCTCCTAATGTCTGAGGCCAAACAAAGGAAGCTACAATTAGAGGATTTGTTGGAGTGCCTAAGAAAGCTAGCTTTAGACCAAGAATTGTTTCTCTATCAAAGGTGGCCCGCATATGAGATCTTGAGAAGGCAGATTGTCTACTAGTTTAGCATACTCCATCTCAGCATCTAAGCCAACAACTTAGTAAGGATCTCATTGGCAGAGGCCTAATGGCTCCCCAAGATCAAATTGATATAGGGAGAAAACTAATATTTCACTCTTCTTGCCTCTTGGTGCCCTCTTGAACAAGAAGCACCAAAAACAAATATGTGATCCTCTAAGTAGTGTTCATTCGAGAGTCGTCGAAGGATGTAAGATATAATTTTGAGAGCCTTTCTCATATATAACGTGATACATCATTGGTCTGGGTATCGAAAGAACGTGGAGAGGGAGTAAACAATAGTGATGCCATCCCATATCTCATAGTATCAAGGACATATAAATACAAAGTGATCCTCATTCTTAGTCTCATGTATCTCGCAAAGGAAACTCTATCTTCCCATGGAATCTAATGTTCAAATTCCACCCAACACTGATGCGAGCCCACCTTGAACTGACCTAAGGTGATCTAAGTCCATGCATCCAATGCCAAGCATGTAAGGGGGTCAAACAATGAGGTCATCTCTCAACACCATGAAGTGCTCTACTTAGAAGGCCATCTTGGGCTTCAACCCCCATAGAGGAGCGATCTAAGTGACTTGGATGTATTGTCTATAAATATCCTCCCTAACAACCATGTTCAACCCTACTTAGCCAATAGGAGATGGCCAAGAGCATCTAAAGAGTACCGCAACGAGGGAAGGCGATCCATTGATATAACAAGTGACTGTAAAAAATATGATACCTCTAGGAATTGGTGGTGTAATCTCCCCAAAAGGAGGGGTGAACCAAGAAATGGCCTTCAATGAGCAAAAAGAAAGGTATGTATACCAATCCATGCTACTTGTAGACCCAACAAAACTCTATAGATGATGCAACAATTGTACCAAATATCAAGAGATGATGCAACAACTCTACTAGTTTGAAGACAATGTCGATCTGCAAAGGGTGTGCCCATTGAGACAATTCCTACTTGGAACAACAATAAAAGAGGAGAATAAGGATTAACTAAAATATTAGATAGCTTTTTGGCCTCTAAGGCTATGTTGGAGGAAGCAAGGAAATTCAAATCTTGGACAAGGTTGGGGGGTCTCCTTAAACCATAAGCCCATATTATTCTTGATTGATAAAGTAGATTGAAATCCATGAGCCCCCTTCAAGTTTAATCCTTCATGGCTTACAAACGATGACTAAAGACAGTTGGTAATCCAATAATGGAAGGCTTTTGATAAAGAGGAAGAAGGTTCTACCATGTTGTAGTTTCAAGACAACATGGTAAATATGAAAAGGGTGACAATGGAATAGACAAAAGTAAAATTTAGGGAATCTAAGAAATCCCTTATTGAAGTCAAAGGAAAATTGGAGGTGGCCCATAAAGATAATGTAGGTAGTTTTCCACTGAAGAGAAGTAGAGGGAGTTAAAGGCATAAGACAAAGAAGAAAGGAATTTGTTAAAATGGGAAGATGAGAGATGGAGAATGAAGAGCAAGGTTGTGTGGTTATGATAGGGGGAGGAGAATATAAGTTTTTTTCACAAATTTTCTAATGTGAGAAGAAATTACAATTTTATTTGGGAGTTGAAGAGACCAAATAATGAAAAGGTGTCTACTTTCAAATACATAGCAAATCAAGAGGTAAGATACTTCAAGAAACTTTCTAGAGCTAACATAACAAAGATAGTTGCAATTTCTTGTTTTTTCCTTGACTTTGTAAATTAGGAACAAAATAATAGTTTGATGGAGGAAATTAGAAAGGAGGAGCCCAAACATGTAGTTCACTCATTTATCATGACAAGCCCCTAACCCTAATGGTCTATTGATAGATTGCTATAGCAATTTTTTCCACACTCCATGCATATTCCTTTGATGGCCTTCCATTTTTCTCTGCGGACTCAAGTTTCCCCTTTTTGTTCATTCCAGAGTTAAAAATTCAAAGTTTTTCGCATATATGTGGGTTACAATTAGACAACTTGTGTATACACAGGTTTCTCCATTACAACTTGCGTACATCAGGTTTTGTGCTAAATAATTAAAAATATGTCGGGTTTCCATGCCATGTCACAAGATCCATGGTCCTTGACCTTCCATATACTGGAAACGCTCCGAATAGACCCTTCAATTCCATTTGGAGGCTATAAATTGACCCATATACAAGCCTTGAAGACACACATCATTGAGAGCAAAGACACTCTGGAGAAATTTCACTTCATATTGAGTCTGCATCCCTTTGTCCTTGAAAGTCTGAACTTCTTGTGTTCAACGCCCAAGCTCTTCCTATCTTGAGAAGGAGAAACTACTTGTGAACTTGCCTTTGTGGAGGATTGAAGTGGTGAAGGCCCAACTAGAGGGACTTAGTTTCTTGGTTCTTATATGTGTCATTACAAAAGTTTGTCACCTATGTACTTCTATTGATTACATTAATAGAAATACTCTTTTCTCGTCCAATTATATGTCACAAATATTTGTATTACTTTCCATGGGCGTATTTGTTATACATGTTAATGGATTACGCTAGTTTATATGACAACATTCTATATAATTTATATATGCTTGTGTATCTCGGTTTTTGAGGACAAGTTGTAGGCATCAAGCTTTCGGTCGTGAGCTCAACCGTGGTCTTCTTCAGACGTCTGGACGAGGTAGGCTTCTAGCCTTCTCTTGTTAGCATCTCTATTTATCTGACATACTTGAGACTAGAGTTGATTTATGGGTGTCGTTCCATTTGTTGTGGTTTGTCCCTAGCCATAGAGAGATTTTCCTCATAACATAATTGGTGACTCCGCTAGGGAGATCTCGCTTTTGGGGTATTGGGTGTTTTTTCTCCTTTATTTCTCTTTGTTTGCCTAAGTTTTTGTGTCGCTTGTTGCTTGACAACATTTATTTTTCTTTGTATCAGAGTTTCTTGGGCTAACCCTTTCCAAGGCAGTGTCTTCTTTGGCACACATGGATTTTCCCTTGACAGTCGCATACATATGCGAGTTGTTTGTCTTTAGGGCATGTACATATGCCTTTATTCCCTGAATAGTCACGTACACTATCTTTTGAGACTTTTTGGTTGAGTTTAATGTTTATTGGGTGAGTTTTGCTGGTTTCTGAGACTTCTTGGGTCCCTGTCTTGATTGTTGACTGCCTACAGAGTGATACGAAGCTGTGTTATTAGTGAATCTTTTGGGCGGACTCATTTCTTGTCATTTTTCTCATTTGTTTTCCTTGCATTCTCGTCTGGGTAGTTGCTTCTTAGTGTCCTGCTTGGCTTGTCTCTCTGTGCTTGCAATAGGGTCTCCCCGAGAAGTTCTTTATTCAGTCCTTGCATTTTCATTTCATTATATTGAAAATAAATTTTTGTTTTCCTTTTTGCATTTTATTCAGAGCATTTTCACTTCTGGCTGCATTACATTAGTTTTGGCATGTTAGGAAAGATTGCACTTCATTGAAATTGTTGATATTGCATTCTAAGAACAAAATTTATAAGCATACCATCTCTTTGAAAATCAAGACTAGTACTGTTTTTATATTTGCTTCTTTTTTTATGTTGAGTCATAACACCACCAGTTTCACGATCCATCTCTTGAGTAAGCAGAAGCCATTAAAATTAACG
>ML803974.1:43506-62032 GCA_009831015.1 Picea engelmannii | reverse complement strand
TGACCTTGTTACTTAGAGTTTACTCCTTAGACTGGTTATTCTTCCAGTCCATATGGAGAGTTTGTTGATGCCTCCCGTGTCACAAAATTTTGTCAATAATCAGTGTTAAGTCTATGTTGCTTGAGTTATTCATTTGTCTCATGCTCTTGTTCAAAGGAAGTCTAAGCCTGTGTTGGCCATTCCTCAAAACTCTTGACTTTGCATGTTGTCCATCCACTTACAAGTGAACCTCAAAATCACATGAAGCTATTGTCCTACCTTGCACCCTGGGCCTACTTTCATCATTGGTAGGTGACCTTGAACCCAACAGACGACATCTCTCCATTGGTCGTTGACTGGGGTGTTTCCCTTGTGTTCCACGACAAGAAATCTATTCACACATTGGGATTGGTGGTTTCC
Organism: Picea engelmannii; assembly: GCA_009831015.1. NCBI lineage: Eukaryota > Viridiplantae > Streptophyta > Pinopsida > Pinales > Pinaceae > Picea > Picea engelmannii. The sequence continues at coordinate 61,633 of ML803974.1, read as the reverse complement.
TCACAATTTTCATTATTGGCTGCTAGTCAGAGGCTCTCTTTCGTGTACTACTTGCATCTGGTGCATGCGAGAGACACACATGGTCGTTGGTTCGTGAACATCCTATTCGCTTGGGCTCTTCCTAATAATCAAGCTATTGCTTTGTACCTCATGCTGGATGATGAGAGATTCCCTAATGCCCTCCTTTCAGTGGGTCTCCTTCCATCGACTTCATCTCATCTATTCTGGAATTGCGATCTAGAGTCATAATGAGTACCTAGAGGCTTGCAACCGTTAGTGGCAAGTTATCCCACCATCGACACTTGGGAATACATTAATGTCTCTTCATCGATGGATTCTTCAAGTGTTCGACCTCAACACCCTTATTCACACTTGTGGAATGTACTTGGTGCCTTGACACCTACTTTCATTATTGGTGGGCTGTCTCGCGTTTGGTAACGATATACCTCAATGACCAGTAATCAAAAGAAGTCTCATTGTGTTCAACTTCAACTCCTTTATTCACATGATGTAGACTTGCACCTTCGATGAATAGTGTAGAAGACCTCCATCTCACAGTAGCAAGATCACATATATGTTGTTGTCTTTCATCGAACCAATACCTATATGACTCCAGTGATCATGGCATATTAGATTGTACTCCATTGTATACAAATATCTTCGGTTGATTTTGAGACCAGACTCCACTGTGTCTTGTTCGTGACTATGATAGCCTACGAAATATGCCTACTTTGTATTGCCTATTCATGACCATGAGAAACTATTTGTTATATATCCACATGGATCTGCAGTGTAATCCATATTGGAAGCCATGTGTATAGAGTCAATATGAATTTTAATATTCTCACGAGTAACTAATTTTTCCAACTGGGTCCTCATTACTCCACTTCTGGGAATTATAATGTATTTCAACCAACTCATTTGCTTCTTTGACCTCACACATTATGGGGCATTTGTTATAATAATTTTTTCCCCACTCCATGCATCTTTCTTTGATGGCCTTCCATTTCCCTTTGCAGACTCAAGTTTCCCATTTTTGTTCATTCCAGAGTTAAAAATTCAAAGTTTTGCACATATACGCGGGTTATAGTTAGACAATTTGCGTATACGCAGGTTGCTCCATTACAACCCACGTACATTGGGTTTTGTGCTCAAAAATTAAAAATATGTTGGGTTTCCAAGCCATGTCACAAGATCCATGATCCTTGAATTTCCATATACTAGAAATGCTTTGACTCGACCCTTCAATTCCATTTGGAGGCTATAAATTGACCCATATACAAGCCTTGAAGACACACATCATTGAGAGCAAAGACACTATGGAGAAATTTAACTTCAGATTGAGTCTGCATCCCTTTCTCCTTGAAAGTATGAACTTCTTATGTTCAACCCCAAGCTCTTCCTATCTTGAGAAGGAGAAAATCAATTACTCCTACTACTGGTGAGCTTGCCTTTGTGGAGGATTGAAGTGGTGAAGGCCCAATTGGAGGGACTTCGTTTCTCGGTTCCGATATGTGTCATTACAAAAGTTTGTCACCTATGTACTTCTATTGATTACATTAATAGAAATACTCTTTTCTCATCCAATTATATGTCGCAAATATTTGTAATACTTTCCATCGGCGCATTTTTTATACATGTTAATGGATTATGTTAGTTTATATGCTAACATTCTATATAATTTCTATATGTTTGTGTATCTTGGTTGTTGAGGACAAGTTGTAGGCATCAAGCTTTCAGTCGTGAGCTTAATCGTGGTCTTCTTCGGACGTACGGACGAGGTAGGCTTCTAGCCTTCTCTTGTTAGCATATCTATTTATCTAACATACTTGAGACTAGAGTTGATTTTTGGGTGTCGTTTTGATCTAGGTGGATATTGGTCCCACATGTTCCAAATTCCACTTGGATCATCTTGACACTTTTCAACTCAACACGTTTCTCTGTAATGGTGACATATCTTTGTATTTGTGGGTTCTGCACTTCCGAGGCTATCTTGAAGCCTGACACAACATCCAAGTGGATATTGGTGGTCACACACCTATTCCAACTGGCTTATTTTGGTAGTTTTCATGTCAATACATCTTTTTGTACTTCTGGGGCCATTTTGAGGCCCTAAACAACATTTTTTCGGGCTTGCCACAGTCAAACTATTGGAAAAATCAAAGTTTGACAACATAATGTGTAGTTCTCCAAAATACCTTTCCAACAGGCTATCACACGCCTAAAATGGAGATTGTATGCAAAATTTATGACCCTGCGAAGTTGATGTATTAAATTGCCCAGATGACTTTTGGGGCTTCATCTCCCAGGGTTAGGTTTTTGGATGTCTAGCGTGTTGGAATTCATGTTTATAATTGTAAAAAGGCCTTAAGAGCCTCATTGTAATCATCTACTTGCGAATGAGCATAACCGTCACATCTCTTCTCAGAGATAAGTTGCCACCATTTGAGCGAGTTCATTCACTTTGTATTTTTACACTCTCTGTACATTTCTTTCATTAATAGAAATCATGTATTGTTGTATTTCTCTGTTTCTAGCAATATTTGTGTGTATTTCATTGTAATATCTATGCTTTCATTTCGTTATGAAAATAATCTGGATCAGTGTGTTGGTTACTTCTCTCTTGCTACCATTCTTGGGCTAACCCAGGTTCAGATCTACTATGGTTTACAACAAAACCCTCTAAAACTATCGACCCTCCTGATAAACCAGAAGGAAAGACAACGCATAGAATGCACTGCGCAGTCTCACTCGAGATAGTTGTTATGGGTGGCTGCAACGCTCAGGTGCTTGCAGCTTGGGAATGAGTGGGGATATGGGATTACACTCCGTGATCTTCATTTATTTACTCTAACATTCATCTATACTACACATTATGTTGTTCTTATTCATGCATGTAGACACAATCAGATCTAGCTAACCCATTCATGCATTCATCTACTAGCTAACCATTGATAGTAAAGAAATAAACAATAATCAATCCACAAAACACATGATCTACCGTGGTTCACCCCCCTCGTGGGCTACGTCCACAAAGATTTGGCTGCTTTGCTCTTTTATTATGGTTTCTCCAAAATTATAGCATTGCACGCCTTACAATCCTCGGTCATTTGGGTCAAGATCTACAATGAGGTGGACTAAATCACACCAAGCTCCTCATCCTATGATCTAACCCTCAAGATCTGCCTTCTTTCCTCTCCCCAACTCAACATCTTACAAAAATAGATTGGGTTATACAAACACTCTTGCGTTCTACCATTACAATCACATTGAGATCTTTCGACCTCTCTGAGTAACGACTGATTCTTCGACCCCGACCTAGACCTCCTAGGTACCTATTTATACTTATTTTTGGCTTATCAATCACTACATCCTCTTACCCAAACCTTAACCTTAGAATGGTTAGGTCTTCTTGCATGTGCGCCTCTCATGCTTTCCTCCTCTGCATGCACTTTACCTTGCACGTGCCAGCTCTATTTTCTTTATTTGCGCTTTATTCTCCAAAACTAATCTTTTCCCCAAAATGGGCTTGTGCCCAACATGCCCCCAACACTGATATGTGGCTCGTCTTAAGCCACCTAGGCACTGCGCGCTCCCTTGATAGCCTCTACTAGACTGTGGAACTTGTTTGCAAGTCCCCTTCCTTGTGTTTGGACTTGCGCAGCCTTTTTTGTGAGCGCTTCTAAGTTCTGTGTTGTGACTTCCTCCCGAACCATGGTTGTGTATTCTACATGTGTTTGCGCCATATTCTTCTTCTCTTCCTCCAACTGTGTGATCATTTCTACTGCTTTCTCTTGGAGGGGTTACATCTGTGCCTGTCTCTCCTGCTTGTGCGCCTACACAGTCTTTAGCTTGGCTTACAACTTCTTCATCTCTTACATTCCTTTCAGATGATCAATGATGCTCATTGTCTTTTACCTCTGCTTGAGGTCCTGGATTTCTGCACTTATTCTTTCTTCCTCCTGGTACCACTGCTAGACCTGCTCCTCTTCCTCCAGCGCTGTCCAAAGCTGCATTGTTCTATCAAACAGTTATGTTGTTGTGTTAGCTTGTTTCTCCAACTCTTCTAGTTGGAGTACATCTTCTACTTTCCTCTGCTCCCGGACCTCAGACGGATTCGTCAGAGTCAATTTTTCCTTCAATTCCTCAATTTGTTTCCTATAATGGTCAATGGTTTGGGAAATTAGGTTGGGTTTCTCTTCTGAGCTTGAATTCTCGGTCTACGCACTGTCCAGAGTGTGACTGTAGACTGTTGTCACCCCCTGTTCAATTTTGTTTGTGTGCTCTTTCTCTTCTCTGGTCTCGAACTTCACTTGTTCGATGATGAGCTCCAAGGCTTCCTTGCCCTCTTTCGTTTCCTGCATTTCTATTGCATCTATTCTCACGCGTGACTGCACCTCTTGCACGACGCTGACTTGGAGTTTGTACAACACCTTGGTAGGTATTTTGGCTAATACCAACTCGACCTATGCCAAATATTTCAGTGGCGTCTATGCCACGGTTTCATCCATGTGCAACATGTCATTTGTTACTCTGAAGACTGGACTCACCTGTGTAATAGTTTGAACTGTATCTTCCTTTTGTGGTGTAGTCCTTGTTGTCGATTTTGCTTATCCTTTGGGGAAGGATTTTATTCCCCGTTCATACCTCTGCATGGTTCTGATTTTCTCGAGGACCTGCTTTATTCCAGCTAGGTTGTCTTGTATTTTCCCTCTTTGGTGCTTGGCTTCTTCGAAGTATTCTGCTAGGTGGTATTGCACCTTTTCTGCCATGAGGTTGGTGCCATCCTTTGTGATCGTATACTTTGACAACTGTTTATGTGCTTTTTCCTTCTTGTGTGATCCTCCTGTCTGTAAAATTGGCCGCTTAGGTGGCCCTTCTCCCTGTGGAGTAGATGTTGAAGGGGTTCCCTATGTTTCTGTAGCCCCCTCTCCTTGTTCCTTTTGTTGTGGGGCAATGTCCTTATGCGATGCCTGTGTATTTTTCTTCGACACACTCCCCTTTGTCTATTGTGTCGACTTTTGGGTGGGTTTCCCCGACTTTGTCGACTTCTTAGGCACAATGGTGTCTACTTTTGTGCTCTTTGGCACTTCCTGGGTTAGGACCGAGACCTTCCAGTCATCATGCCAGTCCCGCATGGCCATTTCTATATCATCCTCGTTGAAGCAATACCTTATTTGTAGCCACTCCTTCTTCAGGTCCCTACATGCTTGGATCCACATGTTGTGCCTTGTTGCACGAAAGTTGGCTACGTCGTTATACTGTGCAACCACATCTGGGGTAATTCACCAAGTGTTGGCTATGCTTTCCTGTAATTGGATAAAATACCCGGAAAACGTACCCATATTGGTACTTCTATGCTTGGGGTTCAATTTGCTCCCCAACGATGTGTACCGTGTTGCACGACATCGACCTATTCGGTCACAGAAATAAGAATATGGGGGCTCTCTCCACCCCATAAATGCAATTAGCATGAGTAGCCACAAGTAGTGGAACTTTGTGCCGAGGACCTACGTGTCTTTGTAGTACTCAAGGAATAAATTTAGCAGGTAGGGGGCCCAGCTGAGCGAAGTGCCAATCGCGCACTGCGCTACAGTTGTGACGACCCTGCCATGGACTTCCTCCTTGCGACACTTCCTCAATAATTTATAGGCCATGAGTTTGGTGGCCATCCGTGTCGCGATGTCACTGATTCTTTTGATAATGATATTGCACGAGCCCTTTTCCATCCCATATGTCTTCTTCATTTCCTCAGTGAGAGTTTTCTCTCTAGATTTGTCATCCAGGTACTATGCAAGGTTCTCACCCATTGACAACAGTCCTGTGATCAATGATATTAGCTCTACGTCTATTGAGGCGGTTTGTTCGATCCATAGGAGTCCTCCATGGAGGACCGCTATCAACTGCTTGATGCAGTTGTTCACCTCTTTCCCCCTTCCAAAATGGGGAATCTCCAACAGGTTTAGGATCCCTATGTTTTCTAGGCTAGTTGCCTATGGCTTTGGTTGTAGAATGGGATCTCCAAAGGGCCATATCCCTATGCTATCTAAGTAAACCTGYTGYGCAAATTCAAGGAATTYKCCTGCGTCGACCACATCCTGGCTCAAGTATCTTAGCTTCTCCACGCAACCTAGCATTGTTGGCATGGTTTGCACTCCTTCCGGAATGTGCGAGAGTACAATTGTTGTGTCAAGATGCCTTTGAGWCYGCGCCATAGGTTGTTTTCCCTTCCATTTTGGTTGTTGACTTGAGGTCCCCGCCTCCATCTATCTTCTTTCCAAGTCAGGGTCTGGTTGACTAGTGATATMTTCTATCAGACCSTCCTATTGTTGTGTAGATTCTGCTCTGGTGGGTTTGGGAAATGTCGYCTTTGTCCGCGYAGTAGCTTGGCCATTTGTCTGATGGGCCCCCTCGAGTGTCGCAGTTTCTTATGGGTTACCTACRTTGTGTGCAGTGTGCCCCTGTGCAACACTGGGCGGGTCGAATTCCATGGCCAACGTCATTAGACCCTGTCTTTTTTCGACCAATGGTGTAGGGTATGCGGGTTCTTCGTATGGTGAAGGAATTGCATCCACGTCGACGAATTCCTTGGGCTGTCTGTTTTCTTTTCTGGCCTTTGTTGCCTCTTGTGGTGCTCAGATACTTCATGTTTTCCTTCCTACTTGGCTCGACGCACACATCTTTAGTGGTGCCATCGTGGGTGGTGGCTAGTTTTTGTCGACTAAGTCTTCACTAGTTCGCCTTGTATTCTTCGTCAACTCACTTCTACTCTACGTGCTCTATTTCTCTATAACTTCATGATTTGACGATGAGTCTTATGTTGCCTGCATTTCTCGTTTATATAGGAAAGTCACGAAACTTCTCGAAGAAGCTTCCCTGGCTGTGATTAATGTAATGGCCCTTGATGCATACGTTTTCATTTAATTCCATAATTGCTGCCAGTTGGTGTGTTTTTGCCGTAACCAGCATTTTTCAAATTTTTGCTTTTTCTAACCGTTGGTCCTTTTTCCAGCGTGTTGAGCTTTCCAAGTGCGTGGTGTATCTTTTCTTGTAAGCCTTATTGTGCAGTGTGTCATGTAGATATTGCGTGCAAACATTTTATTTTCATTGTGCTGAGTCCATTTTTGCTGTGCACGGTCTTCTAATGTCTGGCGTGGGAACGTCTGCACACAACTTTATTCCTTTTTGTTTTTGCTCTATCTTAACTTATACTAGAATAGACTATGTACAGGTTCTCTTACTGTGCGGTAACTTTTTAAGTACTAGGAATTTGACTGTCCCTATATAGTTTCAGTCGACTCCCATTTATCAGTCCTTTTAGTTATGTGCCTTGCAAATATTTCAGCTGTACAGATCCCCCATCTGTGACAGTCTTTACTTCATCTGGCCCCAACCAATGCCTTATGAATTTCCCTGGATGCTGAAGAAATTTACCGTCATACACCAAGACTAGGTCTCCCTGCTTAAAACTCTTCCTCTTGACATGTCTGTCATGCCAAGCTTTATCTCTTACTTTCTGTACTTCTTGGTGAAATCTTGCTAGAATCCTATCTTCTTCCATTTCCATCAACTGACTGAGCCTCTCTTTTACTGCGCCTCATTCTGTCATGTTGGTGATTTCTGCTACGCACAGACTAGGTACCAGAAATTATAATGGCACCACTACTTCTTGTCCATACACCAACCTGAATGGTGTCTGTCCTGTCAACTTTTTGCATGTAGTTCTGTATGCCCATAATACTGTTGGTATATTCAAGTCCCAGTCATCCCTGTTAACATTGCAAATCTTTGTCAAGGCATTCTCTAGGATCTTATTAAAGGCTTCCACTGTTCCATTTACTTGAGGGTGATATGGTGTACTCTTCTAATGATAGACTTCAAATTCCTCAGTCATAGCCTTGATAGTATTGTTGATGAAGTGAGTACCTTGGTCACTCATCAAAATCCTTGTGCATCCAAATCTAGTGATCACTTGTGCAAACATGAAATGTGCTACTGTATCTGCGTTGCAATATTTTACTGGTGCTGCTTTTGCCCATCTTGTTAAGTATTCTGTCACAGTAATGATATACCTTGCTCCTGACCTTTTTATTGGTGGGATAATTGGTCTCACAAAGTCTATTGCCCATTTGTCGATTACTTGCAAGGTTACTTGTGGTCTTAGGGGCATCTCATCCCTTTGATTAGGTTTACCAACCCTCTGACATACATCACATCGTTGAAAATAATCCTTAGCATCTCTATGAATTGTTGGCCACCATAGTCTTATGTGCAATACCTTCTGCATGATAGATTTTCTTGCATAATATCCTACAACTATTCCTTCACGAGATTCTGCTAAAATCATATGCATTTCGTGCTCTAATACACATCTTCTCAAAATGTTGTCTGCACCCATTTCATATAAGTGTCCTGCAATAAATTGATAGTTTGCAGCTCTGACAACCAAGTTTTTCTTTTGCGCGGTGTTAAAGTCTTGCGGCGCAATCCCTGTACTCAAGTATACAACAATACCATCAAAGTATTCATCAACTATCTGGACTGAAAATAACTGCACATCAGGGAAGTTGTCCTCCAAGTTGGTATGTTCTTCTCCGTTCATTACTATAGACAAGTGATCTGGTCCTTCATTCAGCTTCCCTGGTTTGACTATCACATCGAAATCAAATTCCTGAAAAAATAATAACCATCTACATATCCTCTCCCCCAACACTGGCTTGTTGACTAGGTATTTGAGGGTTGAATGATCTGTAAACATTTTAAAGTGTTTGCCAAGTAAATAGTGTCTAAACTTATGAATTGCATATACCATTGCTAAGCCTTCTCTTTCAGTAGTATTGTAATTCTTCTTTGACTCTGACAATTTTCTGCTTGCAAATGCTATAGGATGGTCCAATTCCCCTGCTCCTAGCTGCGCCATAATAGCTCCAAGTGCTATGGATGACGCATCTACATGCACATGAAATGCCTTTTCCCAATCTGGGAATACTAATATAGGTGTTGTGACCATTTTTTCTTTTAGAGTGTCCAAACCTCGCTGACAGTCCTCATTCCATTGAAATATGATGTCTTTCTTGAGCAGTTTCTCCATTGACGCAATGATCTGTGCATACCCTTTTATGAATTTCCTGTAGTAGCCTGTATGTCCCAATGTTTCTCTCAACTGGCACACTGATTTTGGCGGTGGTAAATTAACAATGATTGTAATCTTAGTAGGATCCACTATTAGACCTTATTTGCATACTATATGACCCAATAAAATTCCAAAATGTGTCCCAAATATGCATTTCTTAATGTTCAAGGATATCTGGCATTGCCTGCATCTTTCCAACATTAGCCTTAACACCTCTACATGGTCTTTCAATAGACTATATACTGTCCAATTGTCCAGGTACACTTTTAAAAACCGGTGGATGAATTCTTTGAATGTAGCTATGACTTCTCATGAAAATATTGTTGGTGCATTCTTCAGTCCAAAAGGCATGACTATGTATTGATGGGATCCCCATTCCATGGCAAAGGTAGTCTTATACCTGTCTTCTGGAGCAATTTTGATTTGGTGGTAGCCTCAGAATCCATCTGTTAATGAATATGCTTCTTGACCCCCCACATTCTCTAGGACTTCATCAGTAAAAGGGGTGGGAAAAGGGTCATGTAGGCAAGCATCATTCTGTTTCCTCAGATCCACACAAATCCTTATCCCTCCTTGTTTCTTTTCCTGCACTACCATATGGCTTATCCATTCTGATTCTTCTATTGGTTTTGTTGTAACTTAGGTCTACACCCCTGCCTCTCCTCTCTCTTTTCATTATGCCTTCATCAATTTTTCCTCTTCTGGTTGGTTAAGTCAGTTTCCCATTACTAAGTGACTTGGTTCTTATTTGCTTCTTTCTTGATTGAGTCTTTGCGCATTTATGTTTATATTGTTTCTTGAAGGATAATTACATGTCGTATTTGGTTCATAATGCTTGACATCACGTTTTCCATTGATTGAGCTCACGATAGGTCGACCAAGCCTTTTTGTATGCACAGGAAACGCCTGTGGACAAACGCAGCAATCCAGAGAGGTCAATTTTGGGCTCAGATTATGGGAACAAATAGGTTAAATTTCGACAGTAGAGATACATCAAGCCAATCAGATAGACGATTTTCATGCATTCGAAGTGTCGAAATCGTGCGGGGTTTAACATCAATAGCGAACCCACGAAGAGCAAGAATTACCCGAAGTCCTGAAGAGCCAAAGTCCCAAACTCCCGAAAGGATCTATCTAGACCGTCCATCAGTAAGGACACGCAACTATAGATCTTTCACTTCAGAGACCTAGCACTCCGGAAGGTTTGCGAAGCCCTAGAGAAAGAATTACCCGAAGTCCCGAAGAGCCAAAGTCTCGAAGTCTTGAGAGCCTGCCATGTCACTCCCAGCCCGTACTAATTTGGGAGAACTTCATGCCTCACAATCCAAAAATGTCGAAGTGAATCTGGATTGTCCATCAGCAAGGACACGCAGCGACAGATCTTTCACTTCAGAGACTTAGCACTCCGAGAGATTTCCAAGCACAACATTTACAAACTCTCGAAGCTCGAATACCCGAAGTCCCGAAGTGAATCTGCACCGTCCATCAGCAAGGACACACAGCGACAGATCTCCCTCTTTGGATATACGACACTTCAGAGGATTGAGTGAGCAAGCAGACGAAAGCTCCCGAAGCTCGAACTCTCGAAGTGAATCTGGACAGTTCAAATCCAGAGGCCACGTGGAGGCAGATCCCTCACTTCGAAAATGCGACACTCTTGAGGATGGTAAGAACTATGCATTGAAAAGGTCTGAATCCCAAACTCCTGAAGTGATCGCGGACCATTGATCTCAAATCAACAAGAACCGTTGATCCTTGTAGCAGGTAAATATCACCCAAATCACATATTCCAATCAGATCGATGACCACACTTCATTGTAGGTACGTAAACTACTCGAACGTTAATTTTCCAAAGCGGCCCCGCAATTGGAACCATGGTATCGTTGAAAGGGTACATCACAGCTTGTGGGGGATTGAAGGGGCCAAAGCGGTGTGGACCCAAAACACCCTCGACAACTTCCGCAATCACGTTTTTAAATGACATCAGGTCACCGCGTCACCTCCACTTCATCTACATCCACGTCATCCACCTTCACGCATCCTATCTTCCTATTGGATGCATGCCTCCACATCTTCCTGTTCATAACCAGTTCATCACAGAGAAAGCGAGAAGAAGGGCTAGTTACAATCGAGACAGAGTGCACTTAGCTTATGAAATCTCAAACATAGACAAAGAGTTAAGTCTCAGTCCCAGGTTGATGCATAATAGCTCCAAAACACTTCAACAAACTACCTCTTCCTCAAGTAGAGATCTGATCATGCAACCAGTTGTCTTCAGTGGCCTCCAACAAATCATAGACATACCATTACTCAACATAGAGCTATGTTCTGTCACTCCAAGGCCTATTTTCTGCCAATTCAGTTCCTCTAGTGCATGAATCAGTTTTGTCTCAGAGACAAGAATAGTTTTTAGTTGATTAATTCCAACATTTTCTTAGATTAGATACAAGAGTGGTCTTTTGTGTGTGATAAGAACCACTCTTGCTGATTAATTTCAGTGTCTTAGTGAAGTCAATAATTTGTTCTACAAAAAATTACCTAAAATTAGGTCTCAGTCCCCTAAGGACGAGAACCTCTGCAACTCTGTTAAATATGGGGTCTTTGAATGTTTTGAGGGTCAGATTTTTTGGGAAAGGATAACACTACATCAGACTTGTTGGAGCCGTTCTATGCATGGATTACAACTCTCTACCTGGTGAACATACTCTTGATGACAATCTTTCGTTCAAATCTTCATGTGTTTTTATCTTATCTTGAATGCAATTTTTGATTTGTGCAAAGTACATGTCATTTCCTCTTAGCTATTGTGTAACTTGTCTTTATTGATATGCAACTTGTGAAAATAGCTAATGCTTGGCGAAGATTTGTTTTTATCGCAACTTGAAGGAATAATTGTGTCTTGATACACATTTAATGTCTTGAAATGATATTTTAAGTATTGAACTTCTTGCAACAGATTATTCATTTAGTAGTTTGTTGTTTCCTTTTGTTTTCTATTATTTCACTGGTCTTTCATTAGTGTGCCACCAACCAAGGAGGACCCTCATCCATATCATTTTTTCAACCCAACCTTGCTTTGTCTTGGTAGAACAACCCTCTGAACAACTAACAAAAATTAAAAGAAACAACCATTCTAAAATGATAGGTGGCCTAGATTTTCCCTTTAGTAGTCAGGTGCAGACCTTAGGACCAATAGGTTCTATGATACCAACTTCCAACATTTTGTCAATTTCTGCATTTACTTTCTGCTTATATATTGGATTCAGTCTCTATAGTCGTTGTGTGACAGATCTAGCCTCAAGTTTGAGAGGTATCTTCATCTCTCCTAGTTCTCCTTCTATGCCTTTCATCTCTGTAAAGGTTGTTGGGAACAAGTCATTGTACTTGCGCAATAACTCTATTATTCTTTCTATTGTTTGTTCATCCCAGTAATCTCCAATGCTGGCCATTTTGGGATTATCATTTGTCCCAATATTTACTTTCTTCACCTTGATTGGCGTAACATCTACTTCTGATTCCAGAGATGGGCCTTCCAATTCTCTTTCTCCTTCAATTTCTATATTTTGGATATTGTGCGGGTCATCTTCATCTGGTGCTTCTTTCTACACTTGATAGCATGACAATAGTTCTTTCACTCTCTGCCTATTCTGCTGTTGATATTCTGTTATACGTTCAACCTCTGGTTCCTTTATAAATATCACCCCTATGATTTGTTTGAGTGTTGAGTCAATGTCAGGGTTCTCATGTTCAAATGAGAAAGTGACTATAAAATTATGTTGTAATGTTGTCCATTTTGCAGTGCCTCTGCGCAGTTCCTGGTCTACATACGAGTTTGTTGGAATTCCTTCTAATGTGTGAATGAAGTGATCATGCATTTCCTCTGCTGGTGTCATTCTCCATAGTGTTCTACACTTCTCCAATTGTTTTGTTGGTGTCCCTTGTCCATCATATCTCTACATCTCATTGCTTCCTTGTTCTGCACCGAATCTAATGTGCAGTAATCGCTTACATTGGTACCAGTCCTTAACTGTCTCTTTGTGCGCACCCCACCATCTTGCAGGTGTTGCCTTGAGTGCTATGTCTAGGGCTAATAGCCTTTGATTTTCTAACACATCATCTTCATATATTGTTAGAAATTCTTCTAATTCGTTGATGCCATGGAAACTAAGAGGTTCTCTAGTTTCTGTACCCACCCATCTTACTGGGCGGTCTATTCTTGCGCACCTTCTTGTGGACACCTCATGTAATCTCTACTGCCAATTTTCCAAGCATGTATCTGAGTCTAACGCACATGATGTGATGCTTCTCCAGCTGAGTACTTCATCTATAGTTGGATTCACATAATCTTCTTCGTGCGCGGTGGTTCTGTATAATTGGTTGAATTCCTCTAGGTCTAAGCAAATGGGTTCTACAAACCTTTCTGCTTCTGATGGGTCTAGTGGTGCAACGAATCTATATTCTCTTGACTTGAATGTCATCTTCCTTATCTTCAAATTGATTATGGCCTGGTTGTCAAACACCCAATCCAAGCCAAGTAATGTTGGATAAGGTGTTATTCCATCCACTATTTCTATCACTTCAAAATCACTTTAGTATGCACTCCATCCAAATTTACTGTCACACTCTTTAGTCTTCCAATTGGTAGAACTCTATGTTGATTTGCTAGTTTCAGCTGGACAAGTGAGTAGCCTTATGTGGGCCACCCTATACGTTGCCATGTCTTCTTGGGTAATACATTTACTTCAGATCCTAAATCCAGTATAATATCCCCCATGTTGAAATCTCCAATGTTGACATTCAGTCTAAATTCTCTGCTTGTCCTCCTTCTTGCATGCAAGTGATTGATTGTTTTCTACTCTAGCTTTCCCTCTACTTCTGTGTTACATCTTTCTATCATATTTTGTAATACTTTAACAAATGATGGATCATTTGGTAGTCTAACACAAGATTGCAGAAAATCCTTTATGGTACTTACTTATCCAAAAGGTTGTGCTTCATTAGTGTGATCCAATGATGAAGGCATCTCATACATTGGTACATCCTGAGTATGCTGAACAGTTTTTGTAGATGCAACCTCTTGTTTGAGGAACTGCTGCCTTGCTTCCTTGAATATTTCTTTTTCTTTCCCCGCATCGAACTGTTTCTATGGATCAATATTCTTCTTCACCCATTGGTGTTGTGTTGGATCTTGTCTTACTGTGTCAGGTCTTGTTTTAGCTCCTCCGCGCGTGACTATGTTGATATTTCTTCCATCCTCTCTAGCTTCTCTAGATATCCACTATACATTTTGATTTTTCTGATTCCTCGTCTCCTTGATCTTCCCCAATAGTGTTAGACAGTCTTCTGTGTCATGATATGATGCATGATGATACATACATGTTGCAGGTGGAAGTTGACATTCTCGTGCATAGTGTCTTGGTTGTTGACAATTATGACATACCACCAATCCTCTGCCTCTTCCAAAGCCCCCTCTACCTTGTCCTCCACCTCTATATCTAACTCAATCTCCTCACGGTGCATTGTACTAAGGTACTTGATTATACTGCACGGGATTATACCGTGGCTGCACATTATTGTATTGTAGTTGCGCAGTGTTATACTACTGCTGCGTAGTGTTATATGGGGTCGATACTTGGTTAAACTGTGGTGAAACTTTCTCTGTCATCATTTCTGCCTGCACCCTATAGGTGTCTGATGTTATTTCCCTCATCAACTCCGTCGTCCTACAGTCTTTGTCATCATGGCCCACTGACTTGAAAAAGTTGCAGTATGAACTCTTAGGCACTGTCTGGTATTTATGTATCATTGTACAATGATATGGATCATGCCCATGTGTTTTACAGATATCACACCATGGTCCTCCTATTGCAAAAGGGTTTAGCAGTCCTGTTGCCATGTACTGAGAAATTTGGGCACTCATTCTTGTGATGTCCTTATGTCCCGCATGTGGTACACCACACAACTTCTCTTTTCTCTTTGCTCTTATTTTGGTTTATTTGGAATGTGAGGTTCTTCAGATCCTCCTTCAACTCCTTTGTTGCTAGATCTGTCTTCTGATACTTGTTCTCTTCCAGTTGTAGGGCTGCCTGTAGAGCCTCTGCCTAAGTTTGAAACTTTTGTTGCCTCAAAGGGTATTTCATATGTGGTAATAGTGAGTTCACAAAGAGATGTTCATGTTGCATGCCCGTCATGACATATTTCAATTTACCCTTCAAACATTTGAACCTTTGATCGATCTCCTGAACAGACTCTCCTGGTTTATGTTTGATCTCAATAATCTCATTCATGTATTAATCTTCAGAACTAGGCTTCTAAAATTCATTTATTAGTAGCTTCTTGACATCTACAATCGTTCTGGTTGTTGCTAGTGGACTGTTTACAGCTAAGCTCATGTACCAATCCAGTGCGTGGTCTCTTAGTGTGATAGCTAACTGTGCAAGTTTTGTATCCTCATCTGTGATCTGGTTTGCTTCCCAAATCTTCTCACAGATAAATAAGTGATTTTCAGGATCCTCTCATGCTTCTCCCCTGAATTCGGGTAACCTGATGGTAGGATCATGTCCTGCCATTGCAAACTGCGTTGGACTACTACCTCTGTGTGGTGCAGACCCTTGACTACAACTTCCTGAACTGGCTCCTCCAGTTGTTGTGTTGTGATTACATGTACTTCATGTTGTATTCCTTCCGCTAAAATTCAGTTGTCTAAATGGTGGTGTTCTTATTGGTGTTTTAGTCGCACATGAGTTTATGGGTTCCACACTGACACTGACATGGATGGGATTTTTACCTTTGGTTCTTCCCTTGAACCACCTATTTTCCTTTCATATCTCATGCACATGATTTCCTCAATCTTCTCCATAGCATAGAGATCCTCTACCTCTTCTTCATCACTTGTCAAGCCCTCTCTCTCAACTATGTCTCTCTTTTTATTATTCATCTTATATTGGTAGGGTGTTGCAGTATGCGTCTTTCCAGCTGTTTCCATTATCTGCTTGATCTGATCTTCCTCCATCATGATCGGGTCCATGGCCTCCTTATTTCCCTTCTCTATTTCTCCCTCCTTCCTTCTAGCTCTAGTCAGTGCTTCCCCCCCTCCCCCATGCATGCATGGAACTTTAGTTGTTCGATGCCATTGTCATTACACCTTTGTTATACAGTAAAATCTTGATGGAAGTATACAACGATCTGATATACCTACCTCTAGGTCCCTTCAAGAACTCTTGCTCTGCTACGCTGTAAGACTTCACGGTATCTACTGCAAATTCTATGAAAAATCATGCGACAATATTGTCTAACCAAAAATCTACTGTGCGCGTGAATTTGTTGTCTACTTGTTGTAACTGTGCGATCTCTATAGGGTTCCACTCGATCTGTCTGATACGATTTGTAGGATGATTATCTTTCAGCCTCAACAACCACTCATGCAACACATGCAGGAAATCACATAAAAACACCTCATGTAGGTCGCTAAACACATACTTGTCCATATATTTGCATAGTGTTAAATTCGGGTTTATGTTATCTTTCTGCGCAAATTGACAGTAAAGAAATAAAAAATAATCAATCCACATAACACATGATCTACTGTGGTTCATCCCCCTCCTAGGCTATGCTCACAAAGATTTGGTTGATTTGCTCTTTTATTATGGTTTCTACAAAATTATAGCGTTGTGCGCCTTACAATCCTTGGTCATTTGGGTCAAGATCTATAATGAGGCAGACTAGATCACACTAGGCTCCTCAGCTTTTGATCTAGCCCTTAATATCTACCTTCTTTCCTCTCCCCATCTCAACAACTTACAAAAAGAGATCGGGTTATACAGACAGTCTTGCGTTCTACCATTACAATCACACCAAACACTTCCAACCTCTCTGAGTAACGAATGACTCTTCAACCCCCGACCTAGACCTCCTTGGTACCTATTTATACTTATTTTTGGCTTATGAGCCATTACATCCTCTTACCTAAACCCTAACCCTAGCATGGTTAGGTATTCTTGCATGCGTACCTCACATTCTTTCCTCCTCTCCATGCGCTTTACCTTGCACGTGTTGCTTTTCCTGCCAGTTGTATTTTCTTTATTTGCATTTTATTCTCCAAAATTAGTATTTTCCCCAAAATGGGCCTACTCCCAACACAGTGGTATCAGAGCATGCTTCTCTTGATAATTTTTCAGTGCATGTCCCCAATGAGGTATGAGCATAGAAAGTTGGGTCTCAAGCTTGTCTCTCTTGAGGACAATCGCTCTCGCACGCCCAAGAAACCCTCCATGGAGAAAGAAAAAAAAAGCGACAGAGCAGAAGATTCTATTAACCTGTTGCTTGAGAAAGCTCTCACATGACAAAGGGACAAAATTATGGAGATTTTTTCCCACATCCTTCAAAGCCTTCTGATAGAAACATACACATCTTCATCAAACGACCACTTTGGAGGAACTTCTCCCTTCAAGGTACAAGTTAATTTTGATATTCCTGTATTTGAAGGTTAGATAGATGTAGATTCCCTAGAAAAATGGTTAAATATGCTAGAAGGTTATTGATCTATTCACAATTTTTCCAACAGGGAAAATATCACCTTCGCAGTCCTCAAGGCTGTCTCCCATGTCAAACATTGGTGGGAAACTCACTGGGAGCAAAGTTCCACTGAGGAATCTGGAATATATGGGGTTGATCCCACTTGGGATTTTTGTGTGGATGCGGTCAAGGAAAAATATTACCTTGTTGATAACTATGAAGACCAATACATGAGATGGACGAAACTGCGACAAGAGAAGGGATAAAGAGTGTCAGAGTTCACAAATACTTTCCATACCTTGTGCACCAAGGTGGGTATCAAAGACTTCGAGCAACATCTGGTTCTAAAATACCATGGGGCTCTCCATAAGTACATCTAAAACTAAATATCTCATTATTGGGAGCTGCCTATCAATATGCTGTCAAAATCAAGCAAAAATTTAGGCACCAGAACAAATGGGAGTTTGGGTCTACAAATCC